>OZ020254.1:17478185-17771967 GCA_963971285.1 Astropecten irregularis | reverse complement strand
CCGGAGTGACGGAGATGAGAAGAGGCCTACTGGCCGGAGAATACTGACCAGGGTAAGTTGACCAGAATATACTGACCGGAGCATATCATGATACTGACCGGAGTATCCCGATCAGAGTATACTCACCGGAGTATATTGACCGGAATATTTGACCAGAATATCTGACCAGAATATACTGACCAAAGTATACTGATCGGGCCCATCGGGGTATACTGACCGGAGCAATTCAACGAGTTACAATAATTTGCGATACCGTGATAATCATAATAATAAGTCTGACGTCATACGCAATACGACTAGCCTCATACTGCTCAACGTTATGTAACAGAAATGTTTATGCTATAGGAAATCATTATTTTTAACCTTAATGAATACATTAAGTACATATAGAGAACAATTAAATGACCACAGCTCTCCCAAAATACTAATAGTGTGCTGAAAAAGACGTGAAACTCGATAAGTGTCCAAATGAGTCTGTGGCGTTTGCTTGGTGGATACACACACAACCACAGCTAGACATAGAGTCTAACGAACAGGCAACTAGAAAGACAGCCCAACTGGGTTACAGACAGAAAGCCCAAGGGGTGACGGACGGACAGACAATGGTGTTCAATCATTGGTATACCCTTTTCTCGGCTGTCATACAAGTATATAACTAACCGCGAACCCATCACTCATAACGCCCTATAGTGCTGAAATGTGTTTGTCATATAAGCCGTACAATAATGCTGTAAATGACGTGAAAGTGACCGTATATATTCACTAGAACGGTACGAAAACATAAACCTGGTCACTCTTAAAGGTGCAGTACAGGATTGGTAACATACCCAAACAGAAATGTTCACAATTTACCTATAACTTTCAGGGTATGAAGATGGTGCTGGTAGAACCTTACTGTTAAATAATTTCTACTTAAAATGGTGTATTTATCCAGAAATTAGTCAAACAAAGACAGAAAACAGTTTTGATCTCGGGGTGAAATAAAAATCATTCTTTATGTTTTATAAGAAGAATTGAGTCGTGTTTTCGCTATTTTCTCGTGACTCAGATGTCCGATGGAGCTCAAATTCTCACAGGTTTTTAATTATCATGTACATGTCGGATTAGACAAAATGTGAGTGCTGTTCTGTAACCCTTACCATTTATGTATTATACCTTTAACATCTGTTTCACGGTAATTCCATATTTCTCATTCGATGAAGCGCAGAAAGATCAAACAAATAATATTCTTCTTCTATAATTATTTTGAGAACAGAGATGGACAGAGATTGGAATCAGTTTTGAAGTTTGTGTCTGCTCCACAGCATGCAGTAGTTGTGTTGGTTTATGCTTAAGAGGTACAAGTTATTATTGTAAATGCATTGGAAGATGTGAGAGTAGTTTGCAGGACAGCAAATGGGTGAAAAAGGGAGACGTACCGAATTTCTGACGGTTAAACTGAACAAGGTGAAGTTCTATTTCTCCTGCGAACAAGTTGGGTTCAACATTTTCCAAAAAGTACAACTTCAACATTAACATATAACGGTTATGGGGTCATTTTTATAGAATCTGTGTCATTATTTTACATGGCCCTGGAGGGAAAAAAAAATCACCTTTTCACCTTTTTTATTTCCATTCATTTTGAAATCATGAATACCGTTGGTTTTGATAGATGTCCCACACGCAAGAACGACGCGGCAGGAGTGGATTGTGGACGCACTTCACTCCTTCTTATTAAATCTGACAGTGGAACTGAAGATCACTGCCTTCCGTTTTGGCAGCGTTCGTGTGCAAAGGGAGCTGTTGGAATTGGTGATGTGATACAATGAATCTGGACACCTAGGCGGTCGGTTTTGGGTGATTCTGTCTGGTCTGGGTGATGTGAAGGATGCATGCTTTGTCGAGCTTGGCACGGCAAGCGATGGGGTTTCTCAACGGAACGATACATCATTCTTTAGTGGGAGTAGGGCTGGATAAACTTGAGACATGTTTGCACTGAGATCTGTCATCCCCATCGCGCATGCACAATAAACACTGACGCAGACAAGCTGAGTCTTCAACAGAACTCAAGAGGGCCTCCTTGGTCAAAAACACAAGACAAGATGGCCGAACAATCAAATTGACCCAACACGAAACACTTGAGGGCAGCGCGAATTATTAGGCCAATTATATCAATCCGGAAGCACAAACTTCATCCCTTGGAACTCCCAATTGACAGATAGCGACCAAGTCTGAAGATAGCAGAGTAACCTCTTCAACGTGATAGATGATTGTCTTGAAAAGCCAGACGTTTAAACTGATTACACACAAGCGTTTTCTTCCTTTAATCACATACAGGACTGCAAACAAAAAAGTTTTAAGACGGAGGGATAAAAACTTATTTGGAAGCGATCTTTATTTTGAAAGTCAAGACGAAAGGGAGAACATCTGTTATTAAGAATGATAAATTGAGTATTGAAAAGTAATTGGGAGCCAAAAGTAAAATGTCACTCGACAAGAGTCATGTAAGATAAACAAAGACTCTGTAGTCCTAAGTGAAGCATACTATACATGGTGAACATTGTCATCAGGGCAGTGACGTTCTGAGTTGGATTTGGGTCTGAAGCTTAGGAAAGGATGGGTTTCATTGGAGGAGAAATTAAGAAGTTCCTATTTGCTGAGGATGGTGAAGGGTTGTGATGGTGTTCTATAGCTGATAGTGGGAAACCTGTCTGCATCATTGGTACCTGGGGTCGATTTCATAAAACTCATCATAACTTACTATCAATCGTATAGGACGTGTGATGCATTGCAGCCCCACGTAGAAGTCGAAGTATACGATGGGTTATCCTTCGTATCTCTAGTTACGATCGATCGTAGGGTTTCGTGAAATCGACCCCAGGTATTCTGTTCACAAGACAGCAGACTGCGCAACAGTTAATGATCGTAATCAGAGATCGACTTTGGGAGGAAACAGAACAAGATTTGAGTTCCAAACTATTCGAATATTATACTTCGTGCTAGTTAAAGGTGCAGTACAGCATAGAAATGTTCACATATTTACGTATAACTTTTAGGGTATGAAGATGGTGCTGATAGAAACATGCCGTTAAAATATTTCCGCCTGAAATGCTGCATTTATCCAGAAATTAGTCAAATAAAGACTGAAAACAGTTTTGATCTCGGGGTAAGATCAAAACCACTCTTATGTTTTAACAGAACAATTGAATCCAGTTTTCTCGTGACTCAGATGTCCGATTGAGCTCATATTTTCACAGGTTTATCATTTAATGCACATACGGGATCAGACAAAGTAAGCGCTGTACCTTTACCAATCATGTATTATACCTTTTAAAATTTAGCGGTACATGTATTGTCCAAAATCATATTACACCTTAAAATGTTGAACCCCGGCTCATTATGAAAATAATTGTGTATGATGCATTTAGCAACATTATGAACTAAGGCAACAACAGATATACATAAACATTCAACCCCCCCCCCCCCTCCACAAACAAGGGACAAAGTACTATATCATGACATTTTTCGTCTCATTTGACGGGTCGAGTAATGTGAACGAGCACGTGTGTGGAGTTGTCTCTCCCCGCCAAGCACCGTGGAGTGGGGACTTGGCTGTGGGAAGATTCGCAGCCGTTTGCCCCTCGCCAGTCGCCGCTCGACACGCTCAAGCACCGCGACCGTTGGACGTTCATGTTACACACGTACGCTGGTATTCAGCTCAGTACAAAATCGTTTTGTGGAAGGTGTGAAGCAACCAAAAATATGGTTTATCATAGCCGAGCAGACAGCGAGAGCCAGAGACTCTCTTTTGTTCATTCGCAATCGATAATTCTTGATACACTTTCCAAACGGACTTTGAATAAGAGTCCCATCTAAAAATGCATTCATTGTTCAGTGTTCATTATAGAAGTAGGTCTTAATTGGTCATTTATCTCACTGCATTCGACTCTCTTAGTCATTACTCAATAGACATAAGTAGTAATTAGAGACAAACCCTAACAATCGGATTTGGATGACAAAATAATAGACGAAATATAAAACTCGGTCTTTTGTAGGAATTTTGACACGCTTACAATATTCACATCAATATTTTTTTCCGGCCGCACACTACGGAATGCATCGATTTTGTATCACATTTTATTTCTTGAATAAATAATCCGCACAATTTTTTTAGAATAATAATTGTTTGCCAAGAGAGGGATACTGGAACGATAACAATAACTATACACAAATTGAGGCACACGCCCAAAACAAACTATAATCGGGTTGGAATAATAAATAGTGCGCATGCATGTCCGTGCTTAAATTAATGTAATATCATACTTTGGTTTTTGTCAAAGAAATGCAGATTCATGAGCAAAAAAATATCAAGGAAGATACAGCAACAGTCATCTTTGAAACTTCAGGTCCAATATAGTGCCCATTTTTTGAGAAAACTGCGAAAAACGGCCACGGTATTTGTAAGAAGGCTGTCTACCGTTATTTTTTTTTAAGTTAAAAATTCTGTTTTTGGTCATGGGTTTGACTCTTGTCCTAATAAATACATCGTTTCAGGCAGAAATATTTTAACGGTGTGTTTCTACCATCACCATCTTTATACCATGTGAGTTATAGGTAAATCTTTGATGATTTCTGTTTCGGTATGTTACCAAAGTATGATACTAACTTTAAGCTCGCCATTTCTCTGGTTTGGGATTGTTTTTTTTTAAAGAGTTCGACTTTGCTCAACTGTAGACGTACACGACAGAATAATGGTAAAATAGTTCACGGGTGCGATCGAACGTTTGAACAGCTCTTTATTTCAATCGCACCGTATTTTTTCGAGCTTTCCCGGATGCAAATAAGGAAATTAACAGCTTTGGCAGTCGCCTTTAGGACTTGGGTTAACTGTCAAGATGTGCAGGCAGCTCATGGGACCGGGTACCGAGGATGGACGCACAGTGCAGCGGACACACCATCTAGTTTAGCCGGTAAACGTACGGCCATAGACAGCACAGACTGTGGTTTGGTAAACACAAACATATCTGTATTAATTTAATAGAAACAGTCATCGTTCTCGAGCGACACACACCCTAGACGTACAATTACAAAACTGCGGCCATTTGAGAGTGAGACCGTGCGATGCCGAGAGAAGTCACCGGGGGCGACGGCGCGATGCCCCCGGTGTGTGTGTGCTCGCAGCACCGCTGTGTTTGCCAACCTGGTCGTTGTACTGTTTTGCTTGTACAGGTGGTCCCATCGTGAAAAAAAAAAAGAAAACCAAATGGAGAGAGCTGGTATTGATCGTGTTTAAAAAACACACACAGCCAGAGTGGGCTTGATCAATACAACTGAATTTCAGCCGATTGTTATTGCCACTTGAAATTAATATGTGTCAGTTTAAAGCAATCATACTAAGCATGGCCCAATGGTTACACACGTTCTTGGCCATGACGTTAAAGCCTATAGGAACCATTGACTAGACTTGGCTTCATTGCAAACACAAACAGGTCTCAGCAAATGAAATCGTGTTTCCCCACAAACCGGCCTTTGTAAAGTTCACTGAGCCTTTATATGACCGTATACAATAAGTACAACAACACTTTGCACCATAAATTTGACGATCGCAGGTTATTTGATATTTTGTCGCGAGGTTAACAGAAATAAGGTTTTATAGCTCTGAAAAAGGCACCAAAATCATGGCCTTGAGACCGTGTGTTAATGGTGGGTCGACCATTTCTTTATTGACCAATAAAATAGTTTTGCGGGCGAATTTTACAGATACATTATAACAGAATGATAGCGATATACCGTTTCATTTTTACTGGTTGCACAAGTCACGCATGGCGGCATTTTGTTCGGATCGAGTCATTGTACGTTGCAGTTTGAATGTATTGAACGTTGAGGGCGTTAAGATGGTGAGAGGATTTAAGATGTTGTTGTTGTTTGGTTGGGGTGTTTGTCTGTCTGTCTGTCTGTGGGGGTGTTTGTTTGTTTCATTGAAAAGTAAACAAAGAAACAAATTAACTGGAGGGGAATTCGAACCAGCGATCTATGCAATACCGTACTCTTACAAACTGAGCTATCCAGCCCTATGTTGGTGGTGTCCCTACTAATAGTCAATTATCATACACCCCATACCGCTACGCCTGTAGGGTTGGATAGCTCAGTTGATGGAGCGCCCGTACGGTATTCCGGAGATCGCTGGTTCGAATCCCATTCCAGTCAATTTCTGTTCACTTTTCAAATTCAGCGAGTTTCCCTTGTGGTTATGTGATGATTATTGGGGTGTTTGTTTGTTTATTTATTTATTTGTTTGTTTGGGAAGCAACTCAGAATAAAATCAAAACAAGTTTGGATTGGTAATTTCTGAATTATATTGGTGGTAATGCTATACATGTAATTATACACATGCATAGTGTGCCCCCCATTTTTTAGCATTCGTGCCATAATTTGACTAAAGACAATAGCCCACCCACCCACCTGTACCCCTCATGATCCCCCAAAAGTCGCTGTTGCACCCCTCACCGACCAAACTACCCGGCCCGTCCATCAAGCCAGTCAATCATGTTGAGGCGAGTGCCGCTTCTATCGACCGCCGTTTAAACCCCTTCTAATCACCGATAAGATAGTTCCGCTGCGGTGCTCGTTCCTTTGTGCCGCTTCGACCACAATCATGTATAGGTGAGCCCCTCGTGACCCCGATATAAGTCCCCCCAAAAAACATCGCTTGCTTTTGGATTCCCATTTTTATTTCATTTTTTCATTTCATTGACCTCAAAGAGATAAAGTGAGGTTTGGTGATTGTCTGTTTCCCTGGCAACCTGGCAACAACATGACGTGGTGTGACAAGTTTCTGACAACTCTATATAGACCGTTAGATGTATAGCTTGTTAAGGTGTCTAGTAGTACGTTCATGCAATGCTGTGTTCGGGCTGTCCATCACATCTTTCAGTTCTTAGGTCTCTGTGGCTTTTGTCTGTCCACAAGTGTCCAACACATGTCAGATATAGGGTGCATTCGTTTAGCTCCCCCGGTCAGCCCTTTCTGGGAATGGTCGTGTTTTACTGCACAAAACAAGCGAGAGAATGGAGACGAGGTTGACTGGTGTCGACCCGGGACAGCTAAACGAATGCACCCATTGAAGCGTTTGGACACAAAGTCAGTTTTATTTCTTCAAATATTGCCCAACACAAGGCCCTATTTAGAGGGCCATTCAAAGGTGATGGCTAAAGGAAAGTGGAGGGAAAAACAGCAATTAGGAAGTGGTCCCAAACTCCCAAAACGCCCTCTAGTAATCAGGTTCAGTTAGTTAGGAAACTCTATTACAATCAACAAATAACCACAAGGGAAACTGATCGAAATTAAAGTCATTGAAAAGTGAACAAAGACAAATTGACTGGAGCGGGATTCGAACCAGCGCAGCGGCCTCCGGAATACCGTATACAGGCGCTTTTATCAACTGAGCTATCCAGCCCCATGGTGGTGTCCCTAACAGGCAATTGTCTTTGTTCGTATATGGCAGTCAGAAGCCATGCAACCACGCACACACCGCTATATCCCAAGGATCATCTAAGATACACGCAGCATTAGCAATACTGCAACCTGAGAAACAGTACTCAAAGAGGATACGGCTGTTTAATCAATATGATCATCAGATTAATAAACATTATAATTGCTTGACCAAAAGACATCTGTCAAATCGTTTTTAACTATTTTGTTGTTTGAAAGAAAAATGATTAATATTTAAGTTTATTTGAATCATTGCTACAGTTTGATATAAAAATTCATCAATCCTTTGCCCAAGGAATTTGCACTTGTCTGTTAAATTTTTTTGTTTTAATTAAAATACAAGTAATAAACTGCTGCAAACTGCTCATCAGCCAAAATAATGACCTGCAATATATAAAATGCTTGGAGTTAGGCGGGCCTGAAGCGTTTTAATCCCAGCAGTATCTTAGGTCGAAAGAAAAACTTAAATACCTTTTTTATTTTTCCTTGGCGATTATATTCCCAGTTGAAAGACGGATTCATGTAACGATTTGTAGGGCTATTCGTAATTGCGATGCAAAGAAATCCATACTAATCAAAAAGACAGTTTTGGGCAAGAAGGACGGAGTGTGTGTGTTTATTATACATCATTATTTCGTTATGGACGCTCCTAGCCTACTCTTAATACCATTTTGGACTTTGGTATGAAACATTTCAAATTGTCCAGATAATGTCATTTCCACCCGTCCGTTAATGACCGCCACTTACCATCTGTATAGAGCCTACATTCTATAGTATCTCAGCCGTGTGATCATACACGGATAGCTACATACAGCACGTAACGAGTTTATGGCGAACAATTAGGCCTACATGAAGGGAAGAACAGAAAAGTCTTCCCCAAAAATTGCTGGGGTGCTTTGTCTTAACAATTAGGCGTGTGTATGCGGCCAGACTGGCCGGGGTTCTGATGAAAATGTCTCAATTTGAGCGCGAATGGCAGCTAGCAGGCGCCTCTTTACAAACAAACGGCAATTTGTTGGGCGAGTTGAGGCATTCATGTCAATTCGTTACCGTGATTTGATCACGGACTGTAATGGAAAATGAAAATGTCACTGGCAAATTCGGTTCCAATTGCTTGACCACATTACGCGACATGCATGACACACGGGGCACATAGGAATTACATGTAGTCTCAATTATATGAATTAAACAAATATACGTTGACTGATAGGCATTTATTGTCTGATGTTGGGGTTAGAAAATCAGACATATTAAGAGTGACTTGCAAATAGTGCACAATTACACTAAATGATTGACGAACAAAACTATGCAGAACTGATTGATGTCAACCTTTCAGTCAGATATAATAAACGAACCAATATTCTTGTATGTTCAATTTCAATTTTCTTGTTCTTTCAATTTCCGACATATTTTTATGATAAATATTTTGTCTGGTTGAGCTTAGAAGCGGTAATTTCATACATTGTCAAAATAATGCAGATTCATGGGCAAACGTATCAAGAAAGATACAGTAACAGTCATCTGTAAAAATTTCCAGTCCCATACGGTGCATGCCCACTTTTTGAGAAAACAATGAAAAACGCTCACTGAATTTTTTTAACATCTTTCCACCGTTATTTTTTATCTGTAAAAGATCAAAAACTGTTTACTGGATAACCTTTCTGGATAAATACTGCATTACAGGCAGAAACATTTTAACGGTATGAAACAATCAACATCTTTATACCCTGTAAGTTAGGCCTATAGGTAAATCTGTGAAGATGTCTGTTTCGGTATGCTACCAAAGTATGATAGTACCTTTAATTGCTAGTGATCGAGACTTATTTATAACGTTACTCTTAAACATTCATATTATGGTTTGTACAGAAACCCCTCAAAATGCTGACACCTTTGTTGAGATGTTTTTACGCCAACAATAAACATAGACTCGACCTTTACTCATGTTTTGGTGGATTTTTTTCACTGACGCTCTGCAACACCGGATGTGTGACTGTCAGTCAATTATTATATCAAAACCCATTTGGAATCGAAAATAATGACCCATCATTGTGTCTTTAATGGAGTACTTCTTCAAACCGTGTACACATTGTCAACAACGGGAATATGGGGGTAGAATCCTGAACCAGTGTAAGGATGACAACTAGGGGTATATATAGGGACATACTGGCGACGCTGTAAGTGCTTAATCAACAGTGTGTAACAATACATTGAGACTCTGGGTATACACACTTTACACGCTAGTCCTGAAATACTCAACACTGCGCTGACCCCCCATGCACCTCGGCTGCTCGCTACGCCCTTTTGCAGACGGAACCAGACCGACTAAGTTCCAACATTGACTAAATAAGGACCAAGGCTGAGGGGGATGGGATGTTACTATTATAGTGATGGATAGATCACGTTCTTGTTAGTAACTGAGTGTTTTGTTGCATAATTTGACGTGTCTGCGTATCCCTACATGAGTTTGAACATTATAATTCAGCAACATGACAATGTGACGTGACGATCACATACGATCATTCTGTGGATTTACGAGAAAATTCAGTATGTGCATTTATTGCAAGTACTTGGGAGATACGTGCGATCATTCTGTGGATACCAAAAGTGATCATTCTGCAGATACACACGGTCATTCTGCAGATATCTATGATCATTCTACATACGATTATTCTGTATACAACCATTCCGTAGATAGTACGATCATCCCGTAGATACATCATTCTGTAGATATATACGACCATTCTGCAGATACATACGATCATTCTGCAGATATCTATGGTCATTCTGTAGATACATACGATCATTCTGTATACTATTCCGAGATAGTACGATCATTCTGTAGATATATCTACGGATCATTCTGTAGATACGCATGGTCATTCTGTAAATATATCTACGCTCATTTTTTTTCTGTAGATATCTACGATCCGTTCTGTAGTATATCTACGATCATTCTGTGAATGCCTACGATCATTCTTTAGACACCTACGATCATTCTGCAGATACCTACGATCATTCTGCAGACGATCATTATGTAGATGTACGAGTTGGCCTCCTCTTAAAGAAAGACGCAGATATTCGAATCAATCCGAATTCACAACCTTTTTGGTCTTACGAACCTGTCCCGATATATTCTGAGGCGATCTTTTCACCGTAAGTGGTCGATTTCATGAAGCCCTATGATCACTTGTAACTAGAGTTACGAAGGATGATAACGGATAACCCATAGTCCAACGATTGATAGTAAGTTACGATTTTGTTGGTGAAATCGACCCCATCCCGTAATGTCCCAGACAGATTTCAACGCGAGTCTTTTTAAAGTATTGCCTCTTTGTCATGGTTTCTTTTCGTTTTCGTCTCATTTTTATGTTTGAGTCGACTTTTTCCTCCGTTAAAGGTAGTGCCATACTTTGGTTTTTGTCAAAGAAGTACAGATTCATGGGCACAAACATGAAGGAAGATACAGTCACAGTAATCTGTGAAAATTTCAGTCCCATACGGTGCCCACTTTTTGAGAAAATCGTGAAAAACGGCCGCAGTATTTCTTAAGTCTTTTCTCTTCTATTTTTGATCTTTTAAAAGATCAAAAAGATTTTCAGTCGTTGTTTTACTCATTTCTGGATAAATATACCATTTCATGCGGACATATTTTAACGGTAGGTTTCTACCACCACCATCTTCATACCCTAAAAGTTATACGTAAATCTGTGAACAATTCTGTTTTGGTTTCTTACCAAAGTATGATACTACCTTTAAAGTCGAGTTATTATAATTTCCATGGTTTCCACTGACCAGACCCGAAGCAGACTCTGACCATAATTATTTGACTGCTCTGTGATCAGACCGATTGCATAGACTTTAGACCACCCCGGCAAGATTTCAAAGCTATAATCTTATATACCATCTACCAAACCGCGCCCCTGGCTGCACGTATTAAAACTAAGAATCCACATATACATAATCAAAGTGACAATTAGTAATATAATTGTCAAGCAATATAAGCATCACTTAAGATTTGCATTCAAATTTCAATTGAGATTGAAATTATTTCCATAAAGTAGAAGGATTAAAAACGCCGAAAGAACGTGTTCCGAAGCTTTTGTGATCTAGGTCTAAGCGTTCCTAATCCCATAAGTTCATACTTGTAACAGGTGAATTTACATTCATAAATAGAAACAACAGTTCATATCTGTGTACTTTACACGAATGCTTTTGAATATAATGTTGTCGTATTTGTAGCATTACATGCCTTTTGTTTTGGCTTTGTTTTCCCTTGAAGAAGAACATTCATTTTGGAAAAGTCAAAGTATATCCAGCAAAAGTAGTTATTTTATATTTATAAAATGAAATGGTGTTATTTGTGTAAAACATCATATACTTATAGAAATCGGGAACATCTAGTTATGGGTCATCTAAGATTTGTAATGGTGTAATTGTTACAAAGCTAAAAAAAGAAATTACTGGTTTTAACGTATATATAATTTCGCACTTTTTGTCAAAGAAATGCAGATTCATTGGCAAAGATATCAAGGAAGATACAGTAACAGCCATCTGTGAATAATGTTCAGTCCCATTCGGTGAAAACAGTGGAAAACGCCAATGGTATTTTTCAAATCTTTTCACAGGAATTTTGTTTTTGGTCATTGGTTTTACTCTCTTCTTGATAAATACAGCATTTCAGGCAAAAAAAAATTAACGGTATGTTTCTACCATCACCATCCTTATACCCTGTTAGTTATATGTAAATTTGTGAAGATTCCGGTTTCGGTATGTAAAGTATATATATGATATTACCCGAAATATAATTTCCTTGCTTTGTTAACATTTCATTCTGACTTCTGTGTCTTAATATGGAAATGCCTTCTGTTGTATCTGAATAACTTTGAATGTACACCAGCTTTTAATAGAAGGACGTTCGTAAGTAACAAGGGGCAATGTGACTGTCACGTAACTAATTGCGCCAGGGAAGAGACAATTCAAAAGGGGCCTACGGCCTTTCTCAGATCTCGGCTTCGGCTCAGGCTCCATTTTCGTGAATCCATTCTTAAATTACGGGTATCAAAATAGAGACTTTGCCTGCGGTTCGGAAGTAGATTCTCTGGTTTGAAGAGGACAACAGAGCTTCAGTTTCAATGAAAAACCACAACCTATATTTTCAGCATATGGATTAGAGACACGAAGCCGGAGCCTTAGCCGGAGCCGAGCTTTAAGAAAGGTACCTAAACTGAATGTGTATACATATCAAAGTCAAAGTCACATTATTATTGGTCCTTATAAACAGATCTTTATAGACAATGGTTGTGATGATACCTCCTCTCTGTATGAAAGACCCAACTTCCTCCCTCACAAATTCTGCACCAGCCCAGCCCATTGGCCGACTGAAGTGCCCAGAAAACGGACTTGCTCAAACTAGAAAGTAATATAGACGTAATTGGAAACAAACTAGAATACAATTTTTGATTGACAAACGAAATCTCATTTTATAAAGTGCGGCTGCTTCCCCTGGTGAATCTCCACCAGAAGGAGAAAAATAAAAACTCATTTCGCTGTCCTCACATTTCTCAGCCAAAAGAGAGAAAAACACATCTCTTATAGTATCCCCCCTCCCCGCTATAATACAAAAGGTGTGAAAATAGGTCACCTTTTCAATTACAATTGGTTCATAATCTGGTGTTATTAAACTCCGAGATAGTATCGCTGGAGACCGGGCGCGCTACGGGAATCTAACGGGTTGCCCGGAGCGTTTTCCCCCCGTTGAAATTAATTTCGATACCGCTCGACTGTCAGGGGCAGTGTCAGCGCGCTCTATAGCTGGCGATGCAGTCCCGTCAGCATTGGAATGTTGACTGGGCGTTCCTTCTTGACTTTACCGGTAAAATGTAAACGGGATGCCAAGTTTCTGGACGTCGCTCGAGGGTTGGGAAAATATTTATACGCGCGCTGGTTTTTTCCATCGTCTTCTTCTATTATTAACATGACACTAGTGGGTTTTTTTATGAAGAAAATGCCTGATACTAGGAGCCGGGGTTATGAAGTATTATGCCATTATACCCACATCAGAAAATTGTATCTAAAAAAAGATTGTCGTGTGTGATGTGTAGGCAAGGTAATTTCAGGTATTAATTAATAACAATGACACTGCTAAATTGTATTTGTTTATGGGCGGGGCATAGAGGTCAACCCCGCCCCTAAAATCACGATATGATGAATAAATCAATAAAAACAAATGAACTTGTTCATGAAGCAAATTTTAAGAACGATGAAAAACGAAATCACATAAATTAAGTCAGTCCCGTCAAAAGCAGTGGTTGAAATGACACCACGTGGATGAGATTATGAAAAAGCGTACAGTTCAATTAAAATTTGTCTGCAAAAGACATTTTTGTATGCTTCGCAGGGTTGCAATGCATCATAAGTCACCTACGATTGATAGTTAGTTACGAACTTACGGATGGATAGATAAATGGATTTTGGTAAAATTACAATTATAAAAAGAGCAGAAATTTAAGATTACAAAGGGAACGTTGAGTTTGGTGAAATTGACCCCAATAGTTCACAATGTACATGTACATATGTCTACTTTTCACTCTTGGGTATGATTGTAAAGCAAATAATTAGGGCTGGTATAATAGGCCTTATTTATCAATACAAAGGCGCCTATTATCTTTACGTCAAATTCCCTTTAAAATCTTTCATCAGTTTAACGAAACCTAACAGAAATCCTTAACCGTTTCCACATTATTTTGATCCGATTGGTTCGAAAGTTAAAACCATTTTTTTTAAATATGAATTTTACATGGATTTTTTGTTTTCAGGGCAGAAAGAGAAATATACCAGACACCATGCACAATCAATATGCAGTTGACTAAGGCGGGTACCAGTAACAATATGACTATAGGTTTGACAGTAAAAGTTATTTCCGCGCAAAAAATGAAAATATCTGCTATAAAACGCTCATTTCCACCCTTTTTATTACAACTTTGCCTCGATATACACAAGATCAGTGTAAAATGTAGGTACCATTCTGTAACTGCGACATAAACGGGCGCTCGTAATATTTCAGTACACCAGATCTTTACCGGTAGGCCTACTCGATCATCACCAAATGAAAGTATTTGAATTGTAACTTCTCCTATAAATACAATATTATTGCCATAAAATATCAGATCGTGATTCCAGGCTGACGTTTATATTAAGATATAACAGGAAGTATATGGGTTTTCATTTCAACGGTGTCAATACACCGCCGCTGGCTTCATCAAATACCTTCATCAGTCCAAAATCCATATAGCAGCGTTAAAGGTAATATCATACTTTGGTTTTTGTCAAAGAAATGCAGATTCATGGGCAAAAATATCAAGGAAGATACAGTAACAGTCAGCTGTGAAAATTTCAGTCCCATAAGGTGCCCACGTTTTGAGAAAACATTGAGAAACGCCCGCGGTATTTCTTAAGTCTTTTCACCGTTATCCTTTAAAGATCAAAAATATTTTCGGTCGTTGTTTTACTAATTTCTGGATAAATACATCATTTCAGGCGGAAACATTTTAACAGTATGCTACTACCGGCACCATGTTTCTACCCTGTAACTTATATATAAATTTGTGAACATTTTTCTTTCTTTTTTTCCTACCAAAGTATGATACTACCTTTAAAACAAAGAACAAAAACCCAGAGTTTGTTTTTACCTATATATATCATGCAGATGATATAACATCACCTATGTTGAAGCAAGGGAAATACGCTTCATTTAAATATAGCCATCTATATACATCAGTATCTATTCGCGATATATTTAACTTTCACGATGACATGTAAACATAGATCGTCTATATACTCCAAAATATCACTTACAATATTGGGTTTTATGAAAATGTCGCATGTGCAATATATAGCCAGGCATATATATACACATATATAGGGGGCCTATATAGCAATCTATATATATATAGGATTAATTAGCTGGCCATGTAACTTAGTAGGTTTCTTCTATACCAAGCTAGCTAGACACAGCGGCGACAAAGTGACATGCAAATATTCTCCACCGGTCGCACTGCAAACACTCCACACACAAAATGCAATACTCCATGGTAAATACACACCGCGTATATAGCCACAGATCGACACAGGTAGAACTTAGTGCGGTATAATGTCAGAGCAATGACAGAGTCTAGTGTACTTTGCCTTGTGGGTCACTGAAAGTGTCAAGTCGGAGCAGGATTCTTTTCACCATTAAAAATCGAAATCTAAAAAATCCCCCAAACCATTGTTAAATTATTGTACATAATTGTTTATAAATTCAAGTGATTTACCTTTTCTTCGTGTATTGTTGATAGTAGTAAGGACTGGCTCATCTATTTGTGAGACGACATCGGCATTGTCTATATTTTCACGAGCTCTTGTCAATTCTCTCGTTCTGCGGCAAAAGATTTGAAACATTAAACGATCAAGATAATCAGAACATAATAAACCGAACCGGTACTTAGGGAGACATTCCCATAGAGTCATGCACAAAACTTGACTTATTTGTAAACATCCTCCAAACCAATGAACTTGAAATTGACACATTGAGAGCATTCTCTGTCTTCTATTAAAATATGCACATTAAAGATATGTATTTAAAGGTTCACTGTAATAAAAACATTTTAAAAGATAAAAAATAAAAATTAAGAATTACTGTGGCCGTTTTTCACTGTTTTCTCAAAACGTGGGCACCGAATATGGGACTGAAATTTTCAAAGATGGCTGTTACTGTATCTGTCTTGATATTTTTGCCCATGAATCTGTATTTTTTTTGATAAAAACCCAAAGTATGATACTTGTTTCCCACTTATGCACGGATGTAATTCGACATAGAACATCCATCTTCATACCATAGTGAATTGGTGTCTATGATTTTGGTTTCCGTCTTTTCTCACGACAGTTGCAGGATTTTCGTCAGTGCCGCCAGATGAAGCCGATCCTCGGACCGGCGGCTCTCAGCCGTCTACCTGCCGAGATTTGCCCCACAAGACCATCCCCGTCAAGAGGGAGATTCACACGGATGATCCTTGCAAGGGTTTCTGCGATCGTTCAGAGATACAGCTTGCTCTCGAGGTAGGTCCGATCAATCTAGATTCGTTCTCTTATATAATTATCTTCCATGAACTCTCTCCAAGTGCCATAAAAAATATCTTTGGACGTATAGGCGGCAGCGGCGAAGCTATAGGATTTTTTCAGTAGGGTGGCACTCGGGGGGGTCCTTGATATTTTGTGGGGGGCACCCAGAATTTGTTTTTCAAAACTTGAGATTGCACAATATGAGAAATGAGCGCCAAGCGCGAAGTCTTTGCGGCCGGGGTCCAGGGTCCGCTTAAGGACCCTGGAAGCTCAGGGGTTCTAGATATTCTCTGGTGCAATCTGAGCCATATTTTGGGATCATTATTTTGTTCCAATAAATTTATTATTTATTCATTTATTATTTATTTAGGGCCCTATTTATATTTTTACTTCCTTTTTTTTTTAATCCAACACTCTGACCCAACATGTGCCCCAGAAACCTGCATACTGATATACTGCACCATGTCAAAATGATGGATCATGTTCAGTACAACAAAGGCAGAAATATAGCATGTAAACTAGGGACATTTCTCGTAGCTCGGCTACGGCTCAGACTTCGTCTCAGTCATCCATATGCTAAAAATATAGGTTGTGGTTTTTCATTGAAGCTGAAACCCTGTTTGCTTTTCAAACCATAGAATCTACTTCCGAACCGCAGCCAAAAGCCTCTATTTTGATATCAGTATAATGTTTAGAATGGATTCACGAAAATGGAGCTGGAGCCGGAGCCGAGCTCCAGAAAGGCCCCATAAAATATGATTCTGGTAAATAATACACAATCTTTGACTAATTTTCGGCCTCGCGTTATTTTCTTTTAACCACAACAGTACCAATCCAATACCTTTACTTTAGGGTTCAAAGGTTTGGTTATTTCTCGGGGATTGTTTAGTCATAGGACACAATTCGAACGTTTTCCAATATAAAATGTGGACAGCCCCGTACTGTTAAAATCAGGCGTTCAAAATGTGAGTGTGTGCATTTCTGGTTACAGCTAGCTCTGCGATTGTGTGAACTGGGTTTCCATATTGAATAAGTGTGTGTTTAAGGCAGTGTACAGATTTCATTAACACCGCCGTTCTAATTTAATTGTACCAAATGGTTTTTGGTCGCTTTTGAGACTTTAACTTGAAAAACAAATACATTTGTCAGAAATTGAACAATTTTCTGTTTGTAGGGAATACCAGTATTAGATCAAGTTGATTCTCCATTGACGCACTAACCTGCGTTGAGGTTGTCAATATGTAACACACCATCGAGATCGAATAAAGCTAATCTTTTGAAATCACTCGAGAAAATGGGGCAGGAATCGCGCTGGGTGTAGATAATTTAATATGTTCTTTATAAACGGGGCATGATGTTGCTTTAATCGTTGCTTTTAGAGTAGATCTGGGGGTTTTACATAAACAAGTTCCACAAAAGAAAAGAAAAACTCAAAGCCCAAACTGTGTGTTAACTGTATATTGATGCTTTTATTTCATTCATTGTGCAGGCCTACCACTTGAAATTGCCAAGTCATTGTTCATTTCTTCAAAGATGAAATGTTATTTGGTTAAAGACAAAATGCAGGATTGGTGAAAGTGACAGAACAGCTGTGGACTGTTCATAATTTGTCATGGAATAAAAACAAACCTGTGATATTTTCAGCTCATGTCATCACTGGGAACAGTAGAATAAAAAGTGGAAAACGTATTTTCAAATCAATTCAAAGGAGTTTTGATCTCACCTCGAGATCAAAAAAACTGTCTGGATAAATACAGCATTTCAGCCAGAACAATTTTCACGGTATGTTTCTACCAGCATCATCTTCATATCCTGAAAGTTATACGTAAATCTGTGAACATTTGTGTTTGGGTATATTACCAATCCTGTACTGTACCTTTAAATTCACTTTGCAACAATGTATTGCTCAGACATCAGCAATGCACAACATAAACATTCTTGATAGTAAAGTCACTATTACTGACTTTTAACTTTCAAATAATTACAAATTTATGTTTGGAGTTGGAGGGCCTGATGTGTTTTGATCCTAGCAGGATATTTATTCTATTACAAAAATGTTGCATTACAGTTACAAATTCACACATATTGTAGAATTAAAACTTTCTCCACATTACATCATTTTTCTTCAGTGGAATTAGGGTAATGCATTGAAAAGTGTGCAAAGAAAAATTGACTGGAGTGGGATTCGAACCTGTGACCCCTGGAATACCGTACTGGCGCTCTTACCAACTGAGCTATCCAGCCCTATGGTGCCGGTGTCCCTAATAAAAGTCATTGTTTTTTTTCTTCGTTTGCAAGTTGGGCCCCACCGCAGTCCAGCCCTATGTTGATGGTGTCCGTAATACTTTTAACATTTTATCTTTATTAATGAGGCATTGAAATTAGGATTTACTATGAAAAATGGAGAGCAAGAACTTGGCTCTGAAAATCCAGTCATTTTCCACGAAGCAAACTGTCCATGTCCTTCTCCATCTGTCTGATGACGGAATGATTCATAAACATCAGTCGTCCACTCGGTAAAAACTGATGAACGATAACCGCCACCCTCTCCACTCTCATGAGCACCTCAGCTGGTTGTGAAACAGCCTGGACGTAATCCTGCAAGTACCTCAAGAGCAGCTTCAACATGCCCTCGGCTAGTAGACGATTCTCGCTCTTTTCGCAGACCAGGGTGAGTCCGATATTGGCCAAACCGAGCCACACGGCGATCTTCTCAGTCTGGAAAGGTTCTCCGGCAGCTAGCAGGAACGTTCCAATTTCAAATTGACCGGTGTCGTCCGAGAGTCCCGCTGAGGTGTGCATAGCGTTGCCAGGATCCGTAAGGTCCCTAGATGCAACAGACTTCCTGAACGAGTACTCAGCCTGGGCCTGACGGGCCACTAGGCACAGCTGTTCTTTCTTGACAGTTCTGGTGTCGATGTCCACCTGTGAATCTGATGCATCGTCAATCACAACCTCAGTGGGTGTATCTTCAGCGCCAAACGTACAAGAGTAGAGAAGTCTGCATACGTCCACGCCCACTGATGGGTTGAGCGTGTGTATAATGAATGCATACACCATGTTGGATTGAGTACAATGTATGACTGAATGGAGCTAGTTATTTTAAATGACAATCAGGCATCACAAGAGTTCATTGAATCGTTTTCTTCAGGTCAGGCCAGGCCTTGAGCTACACCAAGCATTCAGTACAATGATTGCATACATGTTCTTGTAATATTGTAGCTGTTGTCTGTTAATATAGGGTTATACTGTACATGGGGTTAGCATAATGCAAAGTTCTGCAATTACATGTATGTGCATACGTGCACTGTACAACGTGTACTCAAGTACTAGTGCGCATTATTGGCAGTCAAGACCAACACTCAACAACAGCAAACTCACACATAACAGACGATCTCGCTCCAGTTGTCCAAAACAGCTGGGCAGTGGTCCTGGAATATCACCACACCAGTCCAACTGCAGATTTCATTGACACATCACCCAAACACACTCCAAGCACAAGCATTAGCACTCATATCAGGCGATAATCATATCGAAAAGTTCCAGAGTTCATCCATTGATGTACACACACATTCGTGTTTCCGCATTGCGTTAAACGGACTATTGAGGGCGCTATATCACGAGCGCGTCAACTTTAGCAAAATATAATTAACGGGGGGTGAATAAAAATCATAGCCAATTACAAAATTAAGCTACAACAAGAAAGATAAAAATGAAACAGTTCATGGTGATGAAGCCGACAAGGCAAGATAAATACTTCAACTAACTTTTATTTTTCAAACGGTTATCGTTGGCCTTTGGGGTTGGAATCCAAACTGGAAACTTGACCAGCAGTCCTGATAAGATACTACTTTGGTAGCATACCGAAACAGAAATCTTCACAGATTTACCTATAACTTACAGGGTATAAATATTGGTGATGGGAGAAATAATACCGTTAAAATTATTCTGCCTGAAATGCTGTATTTCCAGAAAATTATAAAACCAGTGTACGACCAAAAAGTTCAGTTCATCTTTTAAAGAATAAAAGAGAAAAGACTTAAGAAATACTGTGGCTGTTTTTCACTGTTTTCTCAAAAAGTGGCCACCGTATGGGACTGAAGTTTTCACAGATGACTGTGACTCTATCTTCCTTGCAATTGTTTGCCCATGAAACTGTATTTCTTTGACAAAAAACATGAGTATGATATTACCTTGATGTTCTATACAATCACCGTGGGGAAACTAGCCCGTTTAGTCATGATGATTATTTTACGAACATGGGGGGGCCATCCTACTTTAATTGGGGACGAAGCCCTACACACGGGCTAAAATAGTGGCATTGATAAAAACACACAGAAGGAGAAGGGGGTTGCTTTTTAATGGCTTTCGGTCGAGTACCTAAATCGCCCTTTTTCCTTTCCTTTGGTCGATCACTATGGTGACGCATCGTCGGCGTCGCAAATAAAATTCCGCAGTCTGTGCGCATATACCCCCCCCCCCCCCACACACCCACACACAAAAAGAATCGCGCGATTAATTATTTTGTGATGTGACGTGCGATCGTGCACAAGTGGCACACAATGTGAGAAAAGTGGATTTTGCATGAAAAATGCAAACATTATTTGCAATGCATCCCGTAAACTCAAACTTTAAATTGTCTGACTTTTTCATTGATATCAGAACTTGCAATTACGGGCGCAATTTTAGCGCTTGCTCTAGGTGCTGTTTTCCCTAGATACGCCGCTGGGCGAAAGCTTCACTGAAAAAAACAACAACATGTTTTTGTACTCGCGTTTTCGTTTAGTTACAAAGTTTTAGTGTCAAGCTTGAAATCTTAATTGTTTGTTTTTTCAGGCTCTGGATGGATTTCTCCTCGTGGTTACATCGGATGGCACAATCCTGTACTCTACGGAAAACATCTCTACCCATTTGGGATTTCACCAAGTAGACCTGGTTCATCGGTGTTTATACGGTATCATTCATCCCGATGATCACCATGAACTCAAGATGGTACTGGAGCAGACTCTTGGATCTGCAGGCAGCTGCCATTCACGTACACAGGTAAAATAATGTCGGACCTGATCAAACTGTTTTAGGTCTCCACAAGGTTTCCACGAAACTGATATTTGGAATTAACCGTAAAAGGAGGAATTTTCATGGACTTATCCGTGGCAAAGAGAAGTATTTTCTTTAAGGGACGTTTGCTACAAATTTCAACCCAGGAAAGTGATTCTGATCAAAATGAGAGCGATTTAAATTCTGCTCTTTGGAGAGTGTTCATTAGTACACGAGAACAAAGCCATGTCTCCACAAGGATACAAATTCCGGCTTTTGTGTTCACAAGTATTTTTTACTACATTTTTATTAAAGATCTTCTAATAATGTTGGGTTGCTAAATATCCATTGTTTGACTAGTGTGATCTTTTTGAGAATGATTAGGAAAGAATGTCATATAATTATTTTTGAATGCATGAAAGATTGATTTATTTTGTCTTAATTTATTTGCACACAACTTGTATTCCTTCTCATAAACTTAAAACAACCAAATGATTTTGAACTGAATCCAAGTCGTTTTAAATAAAATGCTTTTAAAATCGTTACCTTGATCAATTATTACACAAAACCAACTTTGATTTAAAGTACGTAGGCTTACCCCCGTTTCAGACAGGCGTTCCAGCATCGCGCCGAACCAAAGGCAAGATTTGAATAAATACACAGAAAGCTTGACGTCTGAAACAATTAGGAGTGACCAGGCGTGCCTGATGCCGAAAGATCGACGGCCTGGGTCGTTCAGAACAGTCATGAGCCGAACTAAATGCAAATGTTGTAAAATGTATGCAAATGAGCAGTGAACTGGAGACATATCCCACAATGCATACATACAAAACTTTTTGGTCTGAAAAGAAGGACTGGACGCATGCTAGTCATACACCATAATGTTGAACTTTTCAATCAAATATTTGCCCAGGAATACAAAAAACAACAAAATTATTATTATTGTAAAAATTTAAATTAAATAATCCTTGGGATATAATGGTAAAAGCAGGCCTATGTGATTTCGAGTGGTTTCATGGCTTCTGACTGCCAAACAAACACAAACAAATGACTATACGCCGCCAAAATAGGCTCAGGATAGCTCGGTAGTGGGAGAGTGCCGGTATTTCGGTGGTCGCTTGTTCGAATCCCGCTCTGGTCAATATTTTTCACTTTTCAATGGCTTCAAATTGAAATTCATGTATTTTGACACATGGCAGATGGAGGTGGGTTATGTTGGACCCTGTCGAACAGAACAGCCGGGTACCAGTGATACGTGTAAGGTGTCATTCCTCTGCAGAATGAAGTGTTTCAATGGGACCAGCACAGGATTTGTGGTAAGTTTGGGCGGCAAAACTTCCTTATTCAAAATGTTCGTCGTATGTGCTTTCCGTTTTTCCAACGAATGTGTACTCGATTATTTAATTTCTAAAAATAGTTGCTACTGCTTCAAACCGAGCTTTGTAACTTTCAGCGAATGTTCCTGAAACATTGAAGTCCTAGAATAACGAGAAATTTCGACAATATTTCAGTGTTAAAGTACAATTTTCTTACCTGCTTGTTGCGAACTTGAAACCGACCTGTCAGTCACGTCCCGCCATTTTGTTTTGAACTACCTGACGCTAGAGGACGCTTTTCTGCTCTTCTGAGTGTAGCTGGCATTTTCGTTAAAGTTTTACCTCCACAATTCCCTCGGAAATTCAAATTCCTGCCTCCCTTTCCATAAATTCTACCCTCGATTGTAAATATTATTGAAGAGGACATCACAACCAACATTTAGGTGGATCATAGGCCTACTTTCAGCCAAATTCAGCGGCGTATCTAGGGAAAACGGCGCCCGGGGTAAGCGCTAAAATTTAGTGTCCCTAATTCCAACTTCTGATGCCAATGTAAAAAAAAAATCAGACAATTTGAAATTGGAATCTTTCTTTATTTGTTAATTAAATTAGACTTCAACTGTACCCAATTTTCATTTGCCTTTTCGTTTTTTGCGCCCCCTGGAATAAAAGTGGCTAAAAAATGCATCGCCAACAGTTACTCAAAAAAGAGGCAAAATAACTGAATAACTTATGCCGCTCTTAATGGCTTTTACGAAGCTGCCAAGATAAAAATATTTTCAGATGGTTGATTGTTAAATTATTTATTTTGCATGTCTTTTTCTTCCTTTAGAAAATGCATTGCTGTGGGTCAATGCACTCTTTCCCTGGAGCGGTCAAGTCCAGCCGAACATCCTGTCAGGTCCTCTTCTTGGCCTTCAGACCGTTCGTCTCTCTTGCTCAGGACACGGACATTGAGTTTCAGCAGAACGTCTTCTGGAGTAAACATGAGCTGGATCTCAGCGTTAAGATGCTGGACACAAGGTAAGCATGTCTTCTTGATGAGCTAGGACCAATTTCATAAGCACACAAAATGCTTGGCAAAAAATATTTTGCTCAATAAAACAACACTACACCATTAAAACATTCCATTTTATTGAGAGAATGCGCTCAATAATTATGAACTTATGTTAATTTCAAGTTCATTGGTTTAGAGGATGTTAAGAAATTAGTTAGTGAACTTATTGTGTGCATACTTGTACACAATGTACCTAAACCTTATCTGGTGCCATATTTCATAGACCTGCTTAAAGCACTAATAATTATTTGCTTCAGCACCAACACCATTGGTAAATATAATCAGCATTCCAGCCAAAACTCCATGTGAATGTTACACTCAGTAAACAATGGCCGAATACAAGTCAAAAGCAGTAAACATCACATGAACATTGGGTTGATCTAATTTGGGTTAAACTCATTTGAATGGAAATACCATAAAAATCATGATTATGATTATAAGAATGCCAATTGTATTTATAGTTACTTATAATTATGCCACTACTTAAAATACTTACTTAAAATGCATACTTAAAATATTTAATGCAATTATTGCCATAATCAAACATATGTAGGCTACATGAACTACACAAAGTGAATTTCATCATACATGTTGTCAAAGCATCTACAATATAGATTTTTACTCGGAGGGCCTTATATTATATTTTTAGATATCAGATATGAAAAATAAAATATGGAAATTGATATTAATTTGTTTTCCTCTTGAAAGCTTTTTGTGTCTGGAAATAACCCCAAAGTATGAAGCACTCAAATTGGGTATTATCAAAAGGATTTGATTTCACTTTGGAACAATAAACATAAACTATAAATCCATCACTGACTTCCTACAGTAATTTTTCTGACATCATGTTTTTGCTGGAGGGAAAATTTGGTCACACGATCCGATCATCTTTGACACGGAGTAAATTACCTTGTATTGAATTGACTGGAGATGGTTTGAGGTTTACATCCTTTTACACGAGCTTTACCTGAACTCAGAGATAGTAGGCAATTTAATACCAGAATCTCAGCCTGTTTCAAGATGAATGTGGACTGCCAGGACCTAGGCTTTTGAACTTATCAACAAAATTGACTTTGCTTGGGGTTTAAGGTACAGTACAGGATTGGTAACATACCCAAACAGAAATGTTCACAGATTTACGTATAACTTTCAGGGTTTGAAGATGGTGCTGGTAGAAACATACCGTTAAAATATTTTCAGCTGAAATGCTGTATTTATCCAGAAATGAGTAAAACAAAGATCGAAAACAGTTTTGATCTTGGGGTAAGATTAAACCATTCTTTATGTTTCAAAAGAAAAATTGAGTCTGGTTTTCGCTACTTTATAGTGACTCAGATGCCCGACTGAGCTCAAGTTTTCATAGGTGATTATTTCATATACATGTACATGCTGGATCAGACAAAGTGTGAGTGCTGTTCTGTGACATTTACCAATCATGTATTATAACTTTAAAAAGCTGTGGCCTCCGTTAAATTCAAGCCTTGTTATTTTGTTTAGTAATTTCATGTTTATGTGAATCTTTACTTGTATTGTATAAGTTCTTGTCTTCTTGTCATTTTGCCTTTGAGAAAGATCCTGCTAGGATTGAAACGTTGTCAAGCCCTCCTAACTCCAAGCATTTGATATACCGTGTATTTAATCATCAAATAACCACAATGGAAACTGACTGACTGAACTGACTGAATTTCATATAATTTATTTCAGGTCATTATTTTGGGTGATGAGCAGTTTGCAGCAGTTTATTTACAAGAATTCATAGTTATTTTGTTCTTAAATTGAATTTCTGTGAATGGGTGTCAGTTGAAAAGCCTCAATACAGTGACAGGTCCAATCATAGGAGTCATTGGTAGTAGCTGAATGACAAATTGATTAGCCACTTCAACCTGTCAGTCAAACTCAATCCCAAGTTGAAGGGGAATCATTGCTCTAGCAGAGTGCACAACTAGGAACAAATGCCCCCACACTTGACCCAGAGATAAGCAGACATCCTATCTCACTTTTGTGAATACCTACTGTCCTTAACATGAACCCAGTTTCATTATAGTTTGGTGTTTCTAAAAAAAATGATTTTGTAAACATGGAGAGACTAATTGGTGCCTGTATATCATTGATGTGGGCATGAGTGACATAGCTATCTATAAATAGACTGTGCATAATGACTGTTTAAACCCATGTACAACAATAGTGTATAATACTTATCCACATGGCATGTTTTTCTTGCACTTGTCACAAATTTAACTTGGCAAAGTTGAATGCAATCATATAGCAAGGAAGCTTACAGTTTTGAAAAGGAAAGAGCAAATTGTTTTGTTTGCTTCGGTTTATTCTAGTTTGCCCTTATAAGGTAATTTTATCAATTTAGTTTTAGGAGCACTTGTTCATTGCTACACCCTATACAATAATAAAACTTGGGTATTAAAGGTATAATACATGATTGGCAAAGGTCACAGAATGGCACTCACACTTTGTCTGATCCAGCATGTACATGAAATAATAAACCTGTGCAAATTTGAGCTCAATCGCACATCTGAGTCACAAGAAAATAGCGAAAACCTGACTCAATTATTCTTATAAAACATAAAGAAGGTTTTGATCTTACCCCAAAATCAAAACTGTTTTCGGTCTTTATTCGAATAATTTCTGGATAAATACACCATTTCAGGCCAAAATATTTAAACGGTATGTTTCCACCATCACCATCTTCATACCCTGAGAGTTATACGTAAATCTGTGAACACTATCTGTTTGGGTATGTTACCAATCCGATACTGTACCTTTAAGGAAGAATAATATTATTAAACATGAGAACTTTGCCAGCATATGATATGGCATAATTTGAATGGAGTTTGATTGCTTTCTGTTTTGCAGGGCGTTGGATGTATTGGGCTTTGATCCCAGCGAACTTGAAGGGAAATCCTTGTATGACATAATACACCCACACGACCTTGCAGCTATGTATACATGTCACAGAGCTTGTAAGTACTTAGCCATTATTAGTAAATGCTAGATGGATCATGATTTAGTGATTTAAAGGTAATATCATACTTTCATTTTTGTCAAAGATTCACAGGCAAAAATATCAAGGAGGATACAGTAACAGTCATCTGTGAAAATTCCAGTCCTATACAGTGCCCACTTTTTGAGAAAACATTGAAAATGGCTACGATATTTCCATTCACAGGAGTTTTTATCTCAACCCGAGTTCAAAACTGTTTTTGGTCTTTTACTCTTTTTTGGATAAAAACAGCATTTCAGGCAGAAACATTTTGCTACCATCACCATCTTTAAAACCATGTAAGTTATACATGTAGGTAAATCTGTGGAGATTTCTGTTTTGGTAAACTACCAAAGTATGATATCATAGTACCTTTCGATTTATAATGGATTGATTGAATCAGTGATTGATAGCTCAGTGAATTGATTTCATTGATTTGAAATCAATTGACAATTGAATCCTAGATGAGCATGACTTCTCTGATCAACTGATTCAAGATGAAATTACAGAAATGAAGATAATATATCGTAAATGATAGATCATAAATTCAAACATCCCTTTGACTTTTGCCAGTGCTGGACACAGAAGAGATACAGACGCTGTATTTCCGATTGATGAGGAAGGACTCGACGTGGGCGTGGCTTCATACAAGGGCAAAGGTCATCACTAAGAGCACCCGCAAACACTCAATCCTCTTCACTCATAGTCCAATCAGGTAAGCTGAGGTCATACAAGATGGCCGCCAGTTTCAGGGCTAGTTGAGGCATCATTAGACTTACCTTTTAATACACAGTCTATTGTTAGTCAATACATATGTGTACAGGGTGACCGGGATTTGTGATGTTTTTCAAAACAAACAAATGACACTCAAAAGTTCAGTAAAGCATATATTTAACAAGCATTCTCTCCTGCTTATTAGAAAAAAGAATGGAACAAATTGATCATTCCTAAGAGGAGTTATGTCTATTTTAATGAAGGTAATCATTTTGCAAGCTGTCAATGGAATGTTAAATATTTACTGTTATAATCAAAATACCGTATGACAATACATTTCATAAAACTCAACCTGTCTATCATTGTTTGTGCTAAAAAGTATTGAACATAGAAAAAGGAGGTATTTTAGACCCATAATTGAGCACCCCACTTTTCGCGAAGAAAAACCTTGCTAACGTCACATGCAGAGTCCCACGCAGTATACTGTGGTGCAGGCCTATACCAGTTCTGTAGGTGACGTCACACGCTATTGTTGCGTGGATTGGTTCCATGGGGGACTTTTTTGGGCGGCGGGGCCTACATGTACTGATTTGGTATCTTTTGGGTCAAAATTAAGAACTAATATAGAAATTTAAATTTATATAGTCATTAATTAATGTATTAAGCAATAAATTTAAAGCACTTTCACCCCTTTTCCAAATTTGGTTACAGTAAACCTTTAATGCTTGACTAAATCCACGTTGCAAAGGGCACAGCTAAAAATGCTTACTTTACATTTTTGTTTTGTCAAGTCATGATATTCCACGAACAGCTTGCAAAATGAGAACCTTTATCAAAATATACATAGGCCTAACTCCTTTTAGTAACCGAGCTGAAACAAGAGAAAGTGCAATATAGTTGAATATATGCTTTACAGAACTTTGGAGTGTCATGTTTGTTTTGAAAAACATTACCACTCCCGGTGAACTTCCTTTTGACTCAACCAAACTTAACCTCCGTATCATATTTGCTTAGGACTGAACACAATTATTTCACAATGATAAAATAAATTCAGATAGTTGTTTACAATTCTCCTTCAGGAGGTATCACAAAACTGAAAGGTTTAAAGTCTACATAAGGCACAAGACTTAAATTAGAGTGTTTTAAGTCACATTTTGAACTGGGTAAAAATCATTCGTGAAATAACCACAAGGGAAACTGACTGAGTTTCCCTTGTGGTTATTTCACGAATATATTAATTAAAAAGCCGTATCCTCTTTGAGTGATCCCCCATGTACCGTTCCCAGGTTGCAGCATTGTTGCGTGTGTCATAGAAAAGATCCCTGGGGTGTGGCGGTGTGTGCGTGGTTTCATGGCTTCTGACTGCAAAACGAACAAAGATAGTTGACTATTGGGGTCACCACCAACATAGGGCTGAGTGGCTCAGTTGGTAGAGCGCCTGTACGGTATTCAGGAGGTCGCCGGTTCGAATCCCGCTCCAGTCAATTTTTCTTTGTTCACTTTTCAATGGGTAAAAATCAATTAGACTTTCTTTTTTTTACGGTTAGCGTATTTCATGCGAAAGTTTTCTTTTTGGTAATGGTAAGCAAGTTTTTTTTCTGCAGAATGCATATAATGAGAGCCCGTTAGCAGAAAATATTCAGGGTTACCCAAGAAATTCTTCGCTAACCGAAAAACTTGCTTACGGATTCCATGAAATAGATTTCACACAAAGCAGTAAGCACAAAAATAGGTCGTAACGGATTCCATGAAATTGGGCCCAGCTCTTCAAGAGTGTGCTTAACAGAATAATTGACTTTTGTTTTGTTTGTGTATTGTTACCAGGGAAACTGATAGTTCTTATCTACATCAGGAAGCAAAGGCTCGGGCTAGGTACGGCTTGGATGAATACCTCAAATTGAAGCACATGACTCCATCGGGGTCAGACGGCGAGTCCTCGTCAAGTCCACAACAATCGGACTCCAACCAGAGTAAACGAAGATGGACCAGCAATGATACCTACGTCGTGGCAAGTCAGAGTCCGTATAAACTCAAAGATGACTATTCAGCTTCGTTGCACAGCCCCCACGGGGCATGTCCGTCTAGTTACCATCAGTCATCTGACAGACACTCCCCTGTTTATCCATCAACCTACGCCCCTCATCGATACCAGAAAGCAGCACAGGGGATCCAAAGCCCCCTTGATAAAGGACAGCCTGAACGCGAGGCACCACCTATGAATATTAACTTCTACGACTATGCCCACGCCTCGGAGGACTTCATACCAACGACTCCGTTCCCTCAGACTCCGCAGCCTCACCCAGCGTTATCCATGTATCAGATGGTGGCTCATCTACCTCCTGAGATGTACGACGCCGACTCGTATCGGAAGCACGCCCTCATGCTGATGGAGAATCACCACCAGCTAAGCGGAGGAAGCATGATGCCGAGTTATCACCATCACCACATGGCACAGTATCAGCTCCCGCTCACCCCGCAGACATCACCACAATCATTCTACCCACAAGGACATTACTCCACACACTACCCTGAACACATGCCCGGGGGGCATTTAATGGGGGCGGAGACTCTCTCTCCGCCCCCTTCGCCCAATCGAAGCTTCAAGACTGCCTGTATGTACTCATCCAGTAATCAGGTTGACAGTTACTCTAAAGCCCAAGAATCGATATATCAAGCCGATTGCTGCAAAGCTGAGCATTACGCCTCGTTATTAGTCAACGGTGCGGTTCAAGTTCAGGTTATGGATGGCTTGTTATACCCTCGGACTCAATGCACGAACGGCTACAGCCATGAATATCCCCACGGTGACCAATATTCATCAGACAACAGCAGCTGTATCTACGGCAACCATTACGAAACGGACATTGAACTGAAACCATTCCAGAGGATGAACGTTATACCATCAGACAAGGAGGACGGTCACCACGACGACCCCATTCCCTACATAGATGCCGCCTATGAAATCTGCGCACCAGAGTACAGTTACCATAGCAACAGAGTAGCACACGACCGGGAGAGATGCTTGCCGTGTCCGATGGCTAATACAAAGAACGGTTGCCTAGCGCCCAAGTTACAGCCAATGAATGAGGTCAGAGTTGTAAGTCCCGCCTCCTCATTACCCCCGATCGGAAGTTTCCTGGATTTTCTTAATGAGGACACTGAGATGCCTCCTGTGGATGGCGACTGCTAAATATAAAGACAATGACTTGTCATTTGTAATATTTACCACAATGAGTAGAAAGAAGACGTACAGATTCAATAATAGGGAGGTTTCGCATGCGAACAGATACACATACGTGTACGTTTAGCTATCCGTAAACATCAACAGTCGATCCGATGTTTTGCAATAGTGATGTCTATTCCGACAACTGAGAACCATTTTCGTACCTGAGGTAAATTTTGTCTTATTCTAAAGTTTTGAAACACATAGAAATGACATATTCGTGTTCAGCAAATCCTTTCTTTTTAATCTAATCATGCCCATGACAAAGAATGAACAGAGAAGTACGAAAATACTGATATTCGCTACGCGTTTAACACTTACGCGTATCGAGCAAGATATCCATGCCTCAAAGACGTATATAGCAGATAGCAGATTTTGTGACGTCATAAATTACACAAATACTGATGATGTATCTGGCACGCTAAACGTATTCGTTTGCTTGCAAAACCTCTCTATTAAGATATCATCAACACTGAAATAAGTGGGAAAGGAACTTTCCCATGGTTTATGACAATGACACAAGGGGATTATATTCCTCGGGTTGGTTGAAAGCTGAGACAGTTTTTGAGTCGAAACCAACAGAAGTCCTTTCTCAAAGCTCGGCTCAGGCTCAGGCTTCGGCTACATTTCATGAATCCATTATAAAATTACAGGTATCAAAATAGAGACTACTTTTCGGAAGTACATTCTCTGGTTTGAAAAAGAAAACAGAGCTTCAGTTTCAATGAAAAACCATAAACAATATTTTCAGCACAATGATGCACATGGATGATAAAGACGAAGCCGGAGCCTGAGCCGGAGACAAAGTATGGAATGCCATAGCTATCTTTAGTGGCTTAGATTGTTTGCTTCGGTATTACATCATTTAATTCGCAATCTAAGCCACCAAAGATAACTATGGCGTTCCATACATTTCTGCGTTTTCGTGTTTACCCTCTTAACATGGCCGCCGTCATGACGTATGTATCTGTCATTGGATAATACGTGGGTGTATCGCATCACCTAAACCCCTCAAAAAAAGTTCTGCAACTCAAGTTTGAGGGATGATATCATTTTTGTTACTGATCTATGAACGGCGAAACTGGTATCATTGGAAAGCGTAATTAATCCTCTTTACAATGATGTGCCATCTGTTGTGATTATGTAATCATATCATGGAATGTGCATTTCTCCTGAATAAAGGACAAAATTTGAAATGTTGCAAAACTCAAATGAGAATACACCATGTGTGGACCGTGCTGTTATGCATAAGCGCATCAACACCATTCATATATAAACTCAGTCCATCCTCGAAACGATTGGGATATTGCTGCATATTTCATCAAGATTGTACATGTACATTCCACAATTACATAAGCATGACAAATGACACATTATTGTAAAGAGGAATAATGAAGCTTTCCAATGATACCAGTTTCATCGTTCATAGATCAGTAACAAAAAAGATATCATCCCTCAAACTTGAGCTGCAGAACTTTTTTTGAGGAGTTTAGTTTATGTCTATGGAGTGTACATGTCCGTGTTCATTATCCTTTCTGCCATCACCAAACATTTTGAGGCATAGATGTATTTCCGATTTCACCATTTCTAAAACAATAGCTTCAGTTGTATTAAATCACTATTTCCTTGTGTTAAAATAAGCACTATTTAATATGGGTTTAATCATTAATGTTTTGTACTGTTGCAGTCTTACAGAAACTGTTTTTTTTTATTTACTATAAAGAGATAGTTTAGTTATTTATATGTATATAATGTGTAATAATTAAAAGAAATAAGTTTATTAAACTGCCAAAGACTCACACTAAACAAATGTTTGCTAAAATAAAAATGTGTAATTTTGACCTGGGGGAATATTATAATGAAACGAGGTCAGTTGTGAACAAAGAAATAAAGTGATTTATAATTGTATTGTGAAATCTATTTTGATCATGAATGATGACATGATCTCTGGTACTACACTGTTCATTTTGCATGATTTTCCACAGAAGCCTGTATGATATTTCACAGTTTAAACATAATGCTGTATACCGTCATATTTTTTTATGTCGAGACCGAGAGCATATTTTTTATCATCAAGGAGAAATTTACTCAGCGGCGTATCTAGATAAAACGGCATCCGGGGCAAGCGCTAAAATTATTCCAAATTTCTGCCGCCCACGAAAAAAGAAAACAGACAATTTGAAATTGGAATCATTCTTTGTTTGTTCACTGGATTAGATTTCCAATAACTTAAAACAGTACAGCTACTTTTTTCTTTTTACTTTTACGTTTTTTATGCGCCCTAAAAAGTGACGCCCGGGGCACATGCCCCTTGCCCCTCTCTGGATATACCATGTGCAGCATACAGATGTACGTACATGTAGAAGTTCACACGTGTACATATTTGAAAAATAAATTCACGTTAAAATCAAATGTCAATCTTTTTTTATAATTCAGACAATAGCAATGTAACAATCAGGAAATGAAATTTATCTTTTTATTATAATTATTGTTATTTTTGGGGGAAATTTGAAATGTAGTTCATGAAGTTGAAAACAAAAATCAAACCTAAAGAAATGTCTGCTTCTCGTTGACAATCTCTTCAAACAGCCGAAAACACTTGGAAACAAACGGCAACCTTTCGTCAGTAGAAACAAACTGATTGAGTCAGGTGCTACACAAGCTTGTCATTAAGCACAACTTCAAGCTCAAAATCATTTGAAGTCAGTGTTAAAGGTAATATCATACTTTGGTTGTTGTCAAAGAAATACAGATTCATACAGTATGTCTTAAGTCTTTTCTCTTTTTTGGTCACTGGTTTTACTCTTTTTCTTGATAAATACAGCATTTCAGATCTGTGAACATTATGCTACCAAAGTATGATACTACCTTTAAGATGGAAGTTTCATGATGACTATTCTTAAAACAACAACAGTATATTGCCATTGAAATTAAAAACAAAATGAATGGTGATCTTTAATAATGATAATAATTTAGGCATTTATACATAGCGTTCTTACACTATTATTATCCCTGGTCATTTGGCCCATTTACACGGCCCATTGAAACAATCTCAGCTTTCTGGGGAGTATACAGCACGCAGCTGCCTGCAAAGCGTGCAGGGCTAATCAAGCACACAGGTACCCTCACAGGTACCCCTTTACACCTGGGTGATGGGGAGCAATATGTGATAAAGCATCTTGCCTAAGGATTCAAGAACCATTATCCCATGGCTGGATTCGAACCCACAATCTGTAGATTTGACCACAAGATCTTGAGTACGACACACCAGACCACTAGGACACAGCACGGACAAGGAACCTCTTACATTACTCCAGTGGTCGCTGGTTCGAATCCTGCTCCAGTCAAATTTTCTTTGTGCACTTTTCGAAGAGGATTATCTTGTGAGATTAACCAACTGGGGCTAAATGTATTTAGAAATCTGAGCAACTTTTAAACTATTTGATGCACATGTGCAATGTACTATGACATAGTTACTAGTATTCTAATAATAATATCACTCTGCACTCACTCATAATGTATTATCCATCTTTATTATTTATAAATGTCCAATGGAAATAAAAATATGAAACTTTTCAAACATTATATCTTGGCTCATTATTGAGTTTTCCTTCTGCGTGTACATTGTTTTAAATCACATTAAAGTAATCATTTTGAGGATGCGATATTACTGAGTACAATGCTGTTGCACTAATCAAATTCATGTACATTACAATTGAACTGAGTTGTATCATTAATGACGGAACATTTTTGTAAACTAATAAACCTACGGTGCTCCATGAATGCCATTCCTCTTATAAAATCCAGATAACTACATCATTTATCTAGCTACAAGTAAATTAACATTTTTAGTGGAAGTCGTTTTGAGTCAATATCTCAAGAGGATGACTTTAATAAGCAAAAACAAGAAGTCGTCTTATCCTGATATGATTCTCAGTTTTCGTAAGTCGTCTTTGCAAGATGAACAATCAGGACAAGTGGACTTCCTTCTTTCATTAAATGAAGTATCATCATACTTTGGTTTTTGTCAAAGAAATGCAGATTTATGGGCAAAAATATCAAGGAAGAGTAACAGTCATCTGTGAAAATGTCAGTCCCATACGGTGCCCGCTTTTTAAGAAAACAGTGAAAAATGTCCACAGTATTTCTTGAGTCTTTTCATTGTTTTTATCTTTAAAAGATCAAAATTATTTTTGGTCATTGGTTTGACTGTTTTGTGGATAAATATACATTCAGGCAGAAAACGTTAAACAGTATGTCTTTACCATGTTTACCATTACCATCTTTATACCCTGTAAGTTTCAGTATGCTACCAAAGTATGATACTACCTCTAAATCGTCTTGCCTTGATGATCACATTTTTTTGAAAATTTTGACATCTTTGTTTCGGTAAGACGGAATAGCGAGATAAATTATCAGGATATTAATTCTTATTAAAGGTAGTATCATACTTTGGTTTTTGTCAAAGAAGTACAGATTCGTGGTCAAAAATATCAAGGAAGATAGTGATACAGTGACAGTCATCTGTGAAAATTTCAGTTCAATACGTTGCCCACTTTTTGAGAAAATTTTGAAAAATGGCCACAGTATTTCTTAAGTCTTTTCTCTTTTATTTTTGATCTTTTAAAAGATCAAAAAGATTTTCGGTCGTTGTTTTACTAATTTCTGGATAAATACACCATTTCAGGCGGAAAGATGTTAACGGTATGTTTCTACTTTCTACCACTGGTACCATTTTCATACCCTGTAAGTTATACGGTAAATCTGTGAACATTTCTGTTTTGGTTTCTTACCAAAGTATGATACTACCTTTAAGTCATCTTGCCTGGATAAGTTTTAATCTCGATAAGTCAACGTAACTAGATAGATTACACCTATGTGGTTATCTGGAGAAGTGGAATGGCACTCATGGAGCACCGTATGAACCTTGTCACCTTGGTAACATAAAAAGCTCAATACTACTTGACTTGTACTGCCTATATAACACTTACATTACAAAATAAAAAGCCATATTCAAGCAGAAGAACATAGAAATAAATTTGTACACAGAAATTTAAAGGATTGGTCCATACATTTACATCTCAATTCTCCACTGTCTCTTTTTTGACAGGAAAAAAATATAAATCTTTAAAACTGACACACACGAATAATGCACATTACATCTTATCAATTTGTAACTATCATTAATATACATAGCTTTTCCCGGTCATTTTCGGCAAATGAGTGGCCAATTTCATTTTCATGCATTCGTGTTGTTGTGATTTTGCCTCCTCGGTTGCAACCGTCACTCGATTTCAATCGTTCAATCTAGCCATGCAAAATCGGCACTCAATTTAGCACGCTGTCAAATGCCGTTGTAAATTTGAATGCTGTTCGAATGGAATTTTAAATTGAAAGGAGATTCTTTTTATTCGCCTGACGCTTGTTAACATTTACTTCCACATGAATTTAAATAGAATGACTATTTTGAGGTGTCTTGCATTTTCACGCAAAATGGAATGACGCAGCATTTAAATTGTCCGCTCATTTCCCGAAAATGACCAGGAAATATAAAAAACCCAAGTCAACCCCAAACCACAGGAATGCAATTGTCAAAACTCTTTATCATGTTAACTGTACAATTTTAACTTCTTGTCACTTTTGTCAACAATAAATCTATATAAATCATACTGTAATCATATTCGGAAAAATCATTTAGAATATTGTTCTTATATATAAAAAATACATTTATATTTTCAATGCGCAGCAATGACTGAAATAAACAAAATAGTGTATCTATATTTAGTTTTATACATGTACAAGGTAAATACATGTATATCACCATGGCCAGTGCAATAGGGCCTATGGAATGCTATTCTGTTTTTACAATGTACATGTACGTGTATGCATCATTATCATATCTCGCAAAGGACCTCATGAACGAAACGAAAAAGACCAAAAATAACTAAAGGCTGCAGTTTGTATCCGGTTACCTGGTTAACTGACCGTTTAACTGGGTACCCGTGTACATTTTCCTGGTTAGGATAATACAAAAATAAAGGGCATTTTCTTTTTGAAACATAAAGCACTTCTAAGTTCACAAAGAAAAAAATCCAGACATTTTGCTGCATGTCTACAACTGCTAAATAATTTGACAAAAGAATGTTGTAAACCAAAAGACCAAATTCACCAAAACTTACCATTTCTTTGTTATTCTTTGCTTTCTTTGTTAATGTATATGGGTAAATGTAACCGAAACCAAATTACAAACAGGTAACCGGTTACTAAATTATCCGTAAACTTAAAGCCCTAAAAAAATAACTGAAGTGAAGATAGGGATAGTGAAGATTACGACCGTTTACGAAATGGAGGCTCAGGCTCAAGCTCAGGCTCCATCTCTGTCATCCATATGCTGAAATTAAACGTTTTTTCATTGACATTTCTGTACTGTACTTAGTGTCTAGTGGTTTTTCAGAACAAAAATTCTTCCATCAAATTTAAATTTCAAATAGGTCCAAGACTTGGTTCTTTCAAATAAGCCGTTGAAATCTTCAACTTGTCAGAAACATAATTATCTGTTAACGGACTAAAATGACAACACTTCCAGTGCTAAAAATAATACTGTATTATCAGTGAGTCACTAATGCATGCTGTTGATGTTTGACCTAATAATGAGTAAACTGTCCTTTACATGTATGCATGACCAAATGCATTTAAACGTGTAAAGCCTTAAAGGTAACATCATACTTTGGTTTTTGTCAAAGAAATGCAGATTCATGGGCAAAAATATCAAGAGAAAGATACAGTACTAAAAGACATCTGTGAAATTCCCAGTCACATATGGTGCCCACTTTTTGAGAAAACAGTAAAAAAAATCCCACGGAATTTCTTTAGTCTTTTCACCGAAATTTCTTTTATCTTTGATCTTTTAATTTTGGTCGTTGCTTTGACTACTTTCTTGATAAATACAGCATTTCAGGTGGACAAATCTTAACAGTATGTTTTTACCAGTCCCAACTTTTTTTTTACGCTGAAAGTTATAGGTAAATCTGAGAACATTTCTGTTTTGGTTTCCTACCAAAGTATGATACTACCTTTAAGTTCAATAATTTGTGACTTTATTTAACATTGCTTGTAAACACACAGGAACTGGGAAGATGACAGGCAATCAAATCAAGAAATAAAACCTGAAAAATGTAAAGATTTAAAGTCGTTTTGTTACACTAAACTGCAATGCTGTACATGCATTTGTACACTGCACACCTTAGGCCTATGTACGGCATGCACATGTATTGTAGCGAACCAACAAAATTGAAAAAGAAGTGGTTTTCCTTTATTATCTAAAGGAAATGACTAATTGCAATAAGCCAGTTCTAGTACTTGGACTTCATTAGGTCAAAAGTGAAAGAGCATTTGAATTTCTCTGACTAGAAACAAACGAACATCTGCTGCTAGCCAGGTCATGTGATTTGCAGCACTGAACTGTTGCAATATAGCCTATGCCTCCCATTACATGTGAAGGACAAAATAGCACCAGGCTATTCTGCAGTAAATGGTTGCTATGCAAAACCTTCCAGCATGTGATTCCAATGGGATACTTTTGACTGACCATTGTTTATCTAAAGAGGGCGCACTTCATCAATCTTGAGTGTGTCGATTGTGTTGTCATTGCTTTTGTGCTCGAATATTCGTCGTAAACACAACCGGCGTAAGTGATCCCTTGAAAATGCTTCGTACATGCTATGCAGTGACCGGTTTTGTTGGCAAGGGAGGACATGAGTTCCCCAAGAACAAAAAATGCAGAATCTGTGGAGATTGGCCTTCAAAAGGGAGAGTTACAAACGATCATGGTGGCCGACGGCAAACAGCATAGTGTTTTGCGCACAAAGTTTTTACTTTGGCAAGCGAGACCTGAGCACATTATTCCTCGCCAAACATAAGAATTTCACCTCACTTTGTGTTTTCGGGCATTGGGGGTGAGTGGCAATGTGAAGCTAAAACTTAATTGTTCATTGCCTGAATTTAATGTTTACAGCTTTTTTTCTGCGACTTTTGGAAAGTTTTTGGACAATCACCGTACTTAAAGCGAGTACAAAGGTTTTCAGGAGAACAATAGTTTGCTGCCCTCCATTGACAGCCCATTCCAAAAGTCTCCCATTGACTGGCCGAGGCTGCGGATATTGGCTTCGCAGCCATTTCCTTGCCGTGGCCCAAGTTGTATGGCTTCGACTGCGGCTACGATTTCACAAACTTATCAAGCCACAAAGGAAGGTGACTTTGTTGTGGCCAGGCCAACCTTAATAGAGCTTGTACATGTATGCTTCCAAACATGGATTCAAATTGTCTATTGAGGGCGCTTCTCCTCGGCCAAAAGCGCGTCCTAATTCTATTGCCTGAATCCAGTTCGAAGACGCAGTAAGCCAGTTGCAGCCATGGCCGTAGTCAGCGGCCACAGCCAGACAATTGGGACACGGCATTACAGTCTGTGTCAAAATCAACTGTACACTACATAAAATAGGAAGAAATCAGTGTTCAAGACCTGGGGCTGATTTCATAAAACGTACGACGCGTCGCAGATTTAAGACGCATCCTTACTCTATGCGACGCGTCGCAACCACGACGCATCGCAAATCGAGTTGCGACGCGTCGCAGAGCTTTATGAAATCGGCCCCAGATTCAATGTCAACTTTAAAGCCAAGATATTTTACTTTTACGATGAAAATATTTTTTTACAAAATTAGAAACACAGACTAGGAAATAGTATTTCTAATGTTAGATTACAGATTAAAACTGGGTATGGTTAAAAAAAACCAAGATAATGTCAAGCATACCGTTATTATAACTGTGTATTTATAAATGTGCAATAAAAGGAGTTGCACTTTCAAATGTCCATTTGAAATTTTGAAAGAATTAATGCCGACAGCAAAAAAATCAATTTCCATTTTAAAAGAGGAAATTTGCATTCCAGTCCCTACCCATATAAACATCTGCTTTAAAAAAGGAGATTTTTTCTACAAAATGAATTAACGATTTTTAACATTTTTACAAAATACTGTACAAATAATGATTGGATATCATAGTGTATATTTATAAGAATAATTTTGTTAAGGAAAAATATACTTCTTTTTTTTCGTCCAAAAATAAATGTAATGGCATGATTTGCTGCATTTGAGATTAGTTTGCATATAATTTTCATTCATTTTGAGAGTGGTTCTTGAACAATTTCGAAAAAAATTTCATTTTCTATCGATCCAGAACATTCTTTTCAATTAAAGGATTTTGAGGAAATCATTTTGAGGAAATTCATTGCTGCAGGTCGACTTTAACAAATCCTGACAATTTACATGTGGGTACCAGTAAGTCCGAATAAATCAAAGTGTAGTTAAACAATCGAGTGTAGTTAACTTGCCTAGCCTAGGTCTAGATACCTCCCCGCCCACCGAGTCGTGATTACACAGCAAGAAGCGTAAGACTATTGTTGCTATTCAGTATTTAATATGTAGGCCTACGTGTTCGTGCAGATAAGACGACCCTCAGACCCGTCCTAAGTTAAGACGAGTTCAGACGCATTGCTATGGAAGTTGAGATGCATTGAACGCGTCATCACTTTGGTAAAATTTATCCTAGGACGTGTCCTGACATAGGAAGTGTTACCCTTCCTAAGACGCGTCTAAGCGTTTCGTGAAATCGGCCGAAGGTAGGCACTGAGAGTAATTAAGGAAATCTTGCAAGGCAAAGTGGGGTTAAATTAGGGGCCTGTTTGATTAATGCACAGGATCGTGGATTTTACTGATCCGGATCCCAATTTAGCGTACCCTGCATAGGAGGTGGATCCGTAAATTTCGGATCCTTTGCGTTAAACAAACAGGCCCTAGACAAAATGGTGACTGTATAGTATATCACCATGGAAACTGGCAGTTTAGAATGATTCAGTTGATAAACTGATGGGTTTCGTGAAAAAAATACTTTAAAAAAACCTAGAAAACATCGGGAAGAGTTATGATTAGGCTTCAAATTATATTTTGAAGTTTGAATTGAAGAATTTTTGTTTGTCATGCAATTTTGGAGTTCCATATTCATCCAAAGAAAAGGAATACACATTTTGTCATGGACAATTTGCAAAATCTGGAAAGCTTTGTAATCAGCTACAGTGTACTTGTCATGCTTAAATACATTGTTTTAACAACTTTGCACCTTAAACTTGCATTTTTATCAACAGGAATTTAGTCCAATCTGTAAACAACCGGCAGTGCAGCAAAACATGTGTCATGAACATTGTACACACGTGAGGATAATTCAATTTCCTGTTCTTACATAGTTTCATACAACAAGAATTGCTACTGCAGTGTAGGTCATTTTGTTTATCTTACATGTAGCATGTTTACAACATATATGGGGTTTTCCCTTGACAGAAATGTAACAGGGCTTGATAAAGGGTAGCATAATGCATGTGTGTGCCTACCATTGTAAAACGTGTTCATGGTTTAATAACAGAAATGTTCCTGCTTCTTTCATATGTACATGATTGATATTACATTTTGTATACTATATTGCAGAGGTCCTTCCTGGTTAAGGTGACCAGACGTCCCAGATTTCCGGGGACAGTCCCCGATTTGACAGTGCCGTCTCCGATGAAAAATTGTACCCCTTAATGTCCCCGACTTCGAAAAAAAACCTGTTAACACAAGACATGTAAGTACGTAACCCACTCATGTCAACTGGACAAGATGTCCATACATGTAGATGCAAACATTTTGCAATGTAGGCCTAACGTTAGGCACCATCTGGATTCAATTTTTTTTTCAAAATTATACCCCTCCCCCAGGACACGGATCACTGTCCCCAGATCATCTCAACAAAATATGGTCACCTTATTCCTGGTAGACAACGTGTGGCTTGGCTAGTGCTACACGTGTACATGTGAACCCTTCCATGCAAGACTGTAAAGGCCTTTTCACACGACGCTAAAAAAAAACCTCTCAACCATTGAGAAATTCTCTCATGAGGCATGTTCACACACATAAAAAAGCGTGACTATTTGGGTCGCGCTCCAAATCGCGACCCAAATACTGTAGTCGCGCTTTTTGTCGTGTCCACACAGGCAAAAAAGCACGATCCAAATCGCACCGGTACGATTTCTATCAAACTGCACGTACGCAGTGAAGCATGAAGTTACTGTGCTTGGGATCTATAGAACTTTCTGAATCCTTTAAAATCCTGTAAACATAGAACCAAGCTGGATTTGATGGTTAGGAACGTTGGAGGTATGTATAACAAGCTTGACTTCTCAGGGGGTCTTGGGAAAGAGCTAGCTGTTAAGTAAAATTCCCCCTTTTTTTACTGTGCTTAGGAACACTGTATTTGAGGGGCCAATTTGATGGCCCTGTGCTTAGCACAAAACAGAATTAATATTGGTCAAATTTCCATGTGTTTTGTATCACCTGTGATTGTTCTTTGACTGTTGTTCGCTGACCATGGATATCAAAAGGAAGTTTTGATAGTGGTTTGCTTTACTGAGCAAGACATTTTGTGCTAAGCATTTTTCTTAGCTACATAAAATTGACCCCAGTTGATCGAGTGTATACAGGAAATTTTGACGTCAATGTCATACAGATTATGTTGTGAATTGACCTCCAATTATGGTTATGCACAATAACTTGGTACACATGTTTGTCAGGAATTCACAGGTTATTTTTTGTGTGCATTTCCTGATAAGCTGATAAGAGAAGTCAAATAAGCCATCCTTGGACTGTTTTGCTTCGTTGTTAAAATTAGGAATACGTTTCCTGGTTAGAGTTTGCATAATTTATACTCCATAGACATGGTACAGCTATAGGTGCAAACTACATCAAGTACAGTAGCAGACCTCTGAAGCTGGGGTCATCATACAAGTACATATATGTACAAGTATGATAGCACCTTTAAACTTGTCAAAATGTCACTACCAAGTTCCCAGGTAAATGCACACAATATATGGTGTAAAAAATTCACACAAAATGAGGAAGACATGGAATTAAGACCTTTTTACAAGATTGAATTAAGAACCATTCAGCACTGAGGTGATGATTTATAAAAAAAAAATGAATTAATTCAATTAATTTTGATTGTGCGTGGAGTGGTTTCGAAAAGGAACGAAACCAGAAGATAAAAGGAAACATAAGAAGCTTCAAAACTTGTGACATGTACATGTACACAGCCAAGAATTTTCCTCTTCCAAAAAGTCACAAGTTTCTCTGTCATATGAAATTGTTGTTTCTACATGTTTCATAGAAAGTCTAGAATCTGACCACTACAAGGAGAGGAAAAAGTTGCTTGAAAAAAAATTGTCAAAGCTTGTTTAAATCAGACATGCTGACCCTGTTATATTCAGTGTACCACAACTACAATGTATCAATTAAAATTTGTAGGTTAAAATGTTAAAAGTATTACTTTCACATCCAACCACCTACATGTAGAACAAGGGTGTGTCGATTGATGATTCTTTAGAACCACTTTTTGTCTTTTTCATTGGAAGCAATTGATAGTATAATGGCTCTAGAAGGTAATATCATACTTTGGTTTTTGTCAAAGAAATGCAGACTCATTGAGCAAAAATATCACGAAAGATACAGTACAGTCATCTGTTAAATGTTCAGTCCCATATGGTGCCCACTTTTTGAGAAAAACACTGAAAAACGCCCATCTTTAAGAGATCAAAACTGTTTTGATTTTACTCTTTTCTGGTTGAATTGAGTAATTGACCATTTCAGGCAGTAAACCTTTAACGATATGTTTCTACCATCACCATCTTTATACCCTAACCCTGTAAGTTATAGGTAAATCTGTGAACATTTCTGTTTTGGTATTGCTAACAAAAGTATGATACTACCTTTAAAATTACTTAAAAACTGGAATTGAAATTTTTGAGACAATCATTTTGAGATGAAATTTCTTCTACTCACGGACTTGCAGGCAAGCATCTTGTGTTCCACTTTCAGAGTCACCGGATTCTAGCGACTTGCTTGGATGGTTCAAAGAGTACTCCAATTATTGAAGTCTAGGTCCTTGATTCAAGAATATGCAACAACATCGTAGGGGTTTTCCTCCATTTCTGCGGCATCAGGCGGCAGTGATGACGTTGATGGCTCAGCAGCAAGAATCGCCTCGCTATACTGCGATTCCTCCGGGAGTGAGATGGCTGGTGAATTTGATGTCTGCATGCCCGCCATCTTATCATCACGGGCTAAGGTGTCGTACGTGTCGTCTAGATCAAATGATTGTTGCTTGGATGAGTAAGGATTTGGAGGGTTTCGAGATCCTGAAGTGTTAGTGTCTCGTTGAAGGTGATCGTACAGTTCGGATTCATTGTCCATCTGTGTTACCTGGCTGGGATTGGCCTTTCGGGGGGCGGGAACAGGATGGGCGATAGCGGGGCGGACAAAGTGATCATACATGTCTCCATCGTTGGCAGCTGGTTGTGGAGGACTCGGATTGGACACCGATAAGGACAACACAGAGTCATACATTTGTGAGTTTGCATCAGTTGGTGTCGGTTCTTTCTTTGGTTCTGAGGGCTTCACCTTGCTACGCACGGTGGGCCTCACTTTCGGTAAGGGCTTTTGGAGAGGTTTGGCTTTAACTGGCACTGGTTTGATGGGTTCTGGATTAGCGCTGGCTCCCTCGTCTTCCAGTACTTTCACCGCCTTTGAGAAGTAATTCTCTGTGTGGATATTGTCTTCGGTGCGGCCAAAGTCCTTCCAGCGATCGCCCTGACACGCATCAGTTGTCAGGTCATACAGAGCCTTGGAGGTGTCGAGGACGTCATACTCACATTGCTCAGGGAGGTCAGCCTGTGCTGGGTCACAGTATAACTGGCTCTCGGCATCTGGAAGGAAATACTCAGCTTCTGGTATGGGCGGGGGACGACGGTCGCTGTCCAAATCATTGGTGCTTTCATTCACCTCTGAATAGACAGGATCGGGGTCTGATACCCGCACAGAAGGTGGAGGCTGTGTCTCAAGGTTTCCCTTCACCTTAAATGGCTTTGGTTTCTTCCTGTTATAATCTGCTCCCAGAGATTCTTCTCTGTGATCCATGGCGTCCTTCCGCTCTGCCAGCTTCTGTTTGAACACATAATTGTCCTTGATGGCTCCTAATGGATCAATAGCATTCCCACGAGGTGCCACAGACGGCTTCATGGCTACCTTCGGAGGAGCAGAACCTTTCCAGCCCGATTCGTAAGACAGCGGATTGTGTCCATCTTTAGATCCGTGACCCTGGTGGGCCTGCACTGGAGGCGTGCCGTGCCTACCCGAGATGTTATTCACAAAATTCTGAATGTTGTGGAAGATGTCATTTCCTTCCTTGGTTTCAAAAACTAACAACCCTGGGCCCGATTCACACTTGCGGCCGGCTTCCATAGAAAATGATGTTTTGTCCCTGCCATAGCGCCTTAGGTATCTGTATGGCCAGGCATACAGAAAGCTGTTAGTGTACTCGTCCAGGAGGGACAATTTTACAGAGTCAATTTGTAGGCAATAGTTTCCCTGCAGATTAAGCGATTCACTAAAGGGAGTGGGTTTGATTGCAATGTCGAACGTCATGTCTGTGAAGAAATGAAAGTGAAACAACATTGAAGACAGTTTTAGGATTTGAAAGTTGATCGGACATGGTAATTGACCAACTATAAATGGATAAACTCTTCTCTTATCCAATGCTTCTTTGCCTCTGTGAGATTAAAGGGAAGACAAACTCTTATTAAGAACAACTTGAAAATGATTTCTGCCAAATTTCAACCCTTACGGTCACCTAAAACTTCAGTGCGCGCGTGAACTTCACCCTACATGAAGTTCACGAAAACATAAGATTTGCTGCACTTCTTGACGAAATTGTGGTCAATAAAGAATATTTATGAGGTGGTATAGTATTAAAAACAAATATCACGAGGTTTATTTTGAGTGGACAGTCGATTCTAGCTTCCCTCGGTGTTGGAAGTTGGCAAACTTCTTTGCCGCAGGAACTATAGTTTGTCAACTTCAAACACCTCGGGAGCTAGAATCAACTGTCCACCCTCAAACCATGTGATATTTAATTGTGCACTGTCACCTTTACCAATCCTACATTATGCCTTTTAATCTTTGTTCAGAGTTTTTACTTACTTTCGTATGAATCATAGAATGTATTTTCTTGTAGTCCTTCCAGAGCATCTGTACCGAAGGAGGGCAGGTCGGGAACGATGGATGTTCGTTTTCCAGTTCGGGCTTCTTGGATTTCCTTAAACACCTCCAACCAGCTGTCAAGCTCCTCCCTAAAAGAAGGAAAACAAGATGGCAGCCGATGATTAATCGTCGGTCAAACTCGAAATCCTTTCCACTGAAGATTAATGTGACAAACATGAATTAAAGGTACAGTATACATGTAGGATTGAAAACAAACCCAAGACAGAAATGTTCACAGATTTGCAAATAACTTTTAGGGTATGACATGTATGAAGATGATGCTGGTAGAAACATACCGTTAAAATATTTCCGCCTGGAATGGTGTTTTTATCCAGAAATTAGTCAAACAACGACCGAAAACAGTTTTGGTTCTTGTTTGAAGGACACATATTTGTAAGGCCTAGAACTGTATTTTTTAGCTTACAAAAGGGAGACTTGCCTTAAAGTCACAAAAATATTAAGCCATCCTGCTAATGAACAGAGCTCGACTTCAATAACTGATATAGGTCAAAGGAAGTTGACAGCCCAAATTCTTTGGCAAATGGAGCATGGGTTTTTTGTTTTACTAATGACAAAAATGGCGATATTAACTACCATGATGTCACCGTGATAAAAAAGAATGGCTACGTGTAAAACATGTACCGGTATTGCCAAGGTATTGTAAATGTTGCAAAAAATTGAAACATGTATGGTGACGAGGTGGAATATAAAGTTTGAGCTTATTTGCAATATCATGAGTCCTACATGTACATTGTACAACAAGCTTCAAGTGGTATTTTCAACAAGTACGTATAAAAAAGTTGTATGTACATGTACCATACTTTGTTTGAAATTTGCCAGCATATTTTGCCAGCACAGTACACATGGTACAGGCATTCTTCCTGTAGGCCTACATTTTGCTATTTTGCGGTTCCCTTTAATACTCTAATTGGCCAATTTTCATTATGTTTTGCCGGCAGGAATGTACATAATGTACCACTGGCAAAATAACGTTTAGAGAAAGAAGGCTGTCATGACGTATCGACATTTTTGAAATTTGGCCAATCAGAAGAATGATGATGCTGCCAAAATATACACTTCCCTCAAGACTGATTAGCATCTAAATATGCACGAGATGACAAGGATAAATCTTGAAAAGCAGATGCAGAATAACTGAAATGATTCAAGGGGTATGACGTCAGATGTGCTTACTTAGAATCGACAGCATAGGCCACTGTTTTGTCTTCAACGGTGACTTCAAAGACAAAATCTTTAGAGCGATGCTTGGTGGACTGTACAGCGTTAAATGGAGTAAGCAGTGGTTGGATGACTGACTTAGAACCGTCTTTACTTGCCGCTTCCTTACTGTCGTACGTCTCCAAGCGAGGAGGTTGCGTCTCCGTGATTGGGTACAGAAGCCCCCATCGCTTCAACCAGGTTTTCTGCCAAGGAACATTTCAGAAAAGTGAACAAAGAAAAATTGACTCGAGCGGGATTCAAACTGGCGACCTCCTGAATACCGTACAGGCGCTCTACCAACTGAGCCATCCAGACCTACGTTGGTGGCGACCCCAATAGTCAATTATCTAACATTTTGTTAGATCCATACAGAATTAAATAATGATTTCTCAAGCACAAATTCTTGCACATTCCAAACTGAAAGCTAGAGACCACCCCCCACTTATATTCTGACAGTCCGAGAGGTGCACTGTGTTCGTGAACTTGCAGTTCGACCCAGTATCCCACGATGCTTTGCGGAAGCGCTCTCTGATCTCTTGCATGTCTTGGTAAAAATGCTATCTTACCTAACCGTACAGGAATTCCTGGAGATAAGTCCATTCTGCGTAGCTGGTACCCAGCTTCTACAGTACTAACTCACCTTGATATTAATATTATTTCATCTGTTGGGTGCACAACAGGTATCCAGAGTGGACTAATCTCCAGGAATGCCCTAGTGTACATGTAAATATAAATTGCAAAACGCAAGCACGATCAGGACTCAATAAGTGGCTGTAGTGACAGGGTGCCACAACCCACTTACATTTGGACAGTCCGAGCGAAATTCCCTTAACGTGCTCTGTGTTCGTGAACAGTTAGACCCCGCAGATGTATCCCACAATGCTTGGCAGAAGCGCCCTCTTTTGGTGAAAATGCTCTCACCTAGCCCAACTACTATAATAGTACCTGTACAGGTAGTTGCGATGATCGTAACCCTAGGTCTGACATGGGGACTGGGACCTTATGACCTTAGGATGGCTAAGGTCCCAGCCCTAAGGTTACTATATCATCGCAACTACTGACTGAGGGGGTTCCTGAAGTTTAGTACACTCAGGTTAGCTGGTACCCGGCTTCTGCTCACCTAAATTCTAACGTTAGGTGAGTAGAACTAGAAGCTGGGTTAATTGGGTAGGCCTACCACTGAGTACCAGCTAACCTGAGTGTACTAAACCTCCTGCCATTTTGCAGGTCAAATTACACTGACTATAAAGTAATTAATTATCAAGAACTTATAGAGTATTTGGGTACATCGGTCTGATCATCATTATTGCACATTAAACTAAGTAAAGAATCATTCAACTCCTACCTTGATGCCGATCTTCTGCGGTCGGTACAGGTGTCCCTTCTTCAGCGGCGGTATCGCACAATCCATGTTGTTGTTTAACTTTTATCTTCTTTTTTCCCTACAACACTACAAGTAATCTACACATAAAATCGTTAGCAGAGTAATGTCTGGCATCAGTGGGATTGCTACATACAATAAGGGGATATAATACAAGGGGAAAATGAGAAGAAATTTGCCTGTCTTCCACTAGTGAAGTTACACTGCAGTCCTATCGTTCATCACTTCCTTGTTCAAGTTTCAGGAAACGCCGTGACCACGAAAGGTCATAATTAGCATAAATGATGAATTATTCATGATCTACTTTGCAACAAAAAAAATCGGCGAACTTTCATGATGAAAAAGTACACAAGTTCTTTGTTTTTCATGAAAAGGAATAACTTTTTTCGACGATTTATTATGTTTTTGGTACGAACATGTTTTAAAGGCCAAAAACATTATCCTTTTACGGAATTTATTTTATTTTTAATGGTTGGTTACCCCTCCTTTTCGAAGTTGTTTCCTTTTAAATTTAAAGGTGGGCCTACTATCAATTTATCATACATGTACTTTGGTAAGACAAACAAAAAAGTAATGAAATAATACAAATTAATGAATTTTTGAAGAATAAGTTTGAATATAATTATGACATTTTACACAATATTTTTGTTATGTTTACTATCGAACAATTATTCAGAATTGTGTTTTCTCCAAGCAAACTAACGATATTGTTGCAACATATCTTATCATCTTTCAGGACAAAAAATGTTTAAAAAAATAAATTGAATAATCAGAGGCCAATTTCATAGAGCTGCAAAAAGAAATGCTTTAAGCATGAAGAGTCCTTGATCAAACATGATTACTAACCAAATGTTCATGTGATGTGCTTTTGACTATAATTTGGCCATTGTTTGCTGAGCATATTACTTAGCATAACAATCACAATGATTAAAAGAGTTAGGGCTGGCATAGTGACTTTAGTTACCAAGATTTTTGGCATATGGCGCACCTAAAGTGAATTATTTTTATCATTTTCCAGAAACATTAAACATTTTTTATTTCCCCAGCAATGAATTCATATTCATTCCACAGTGTTATAATAGCTTTTGTACACGGTCTTTCCAATTTTACTGAAATAGCGCCCTCTATCGATGCTCTTTAATAACATCATCACTTGTCACTGCAGCGAAACGTTTTCTGGTTTTTTTTATCGAGTTGAAATCCTCTCCACATGTGCTGAATAAGAAAGAAAAGTATGAGTTCCTCCTCAAAGAAGCGTGAACATTCGTCTAGCCATTCTAAATCAACCAAGGTTTGTGGGGCTTAACGTCTTTTTAGGGTAAAAACTCTAACTTGTAAAACAAGCTGACGTTGTACAAAACACATTTTGTCATTAGGCCTAGTATTACTATTACATTATGCCTAGGGCCTACTAGTACTACACGTCCTTACATTACAGTTACACACTGAGCTAGGCCTAGTACTAGTACTACTACTAGTAAGTATAATTAGTAGCCTAGGGGCCTTAGTTGTATTACTATTAGTATTACCATGGAGCTATGTTTTATAGCTCCCCATGGTATTACTAAGGAGGAGGTATTACAGAAGGAGTACGCGAGATGGATGACAAAAAATAAACATGTTTTTTGTTTAATTTGTTCACGTAGGCCTAACGTTACTACTAGTCTTGCCCTTGGTCTTGCTTGGCGTAGTCCCGTAGAGCACTGGAAACCAGATGTACGCAGTTTTTACGCAAGTCTACACAACACTACGCTATTGTATTGTGCGCCATGCCTACGTAATAGTACGCTAACCTACGTATGTTATACGCAATCCTACGCGTTTGTACGGCAATTATATTATGCTGGTAGGTACACGGTAGTGCTTCCAATTTCCTACTGTGAGAACATTTTTCTGTTATAATTTTTTGTTCTATATTCTATGTTCTATATTTTTTTCCGCACACTGCACATCGGAGCTGCGGCAGAGATGGAGTCGACTCCGGAGTCTAGTTGTCTTTGGACATGTCGGAATTGAGATGTCTGGAAGTCGAGTTGTCTTTGCGTTCGGTGTTCGGTCCGGTGCCCAATTTTATATGTAATGTACTATAATGATGCATGTGTCATGGAGGGCTACCTCCATGGATGATCGTAACCCTGCGAACAGGTCGACTTGTACCTTAGCCAACTTGTACCTTCGCCGGTTTCACAACGGCATGGTTGGACGAGGTCCAACTTGTAACTTTGCCAACTTGTACCTTTAGTTCAAAGACAACTCGTACCGTCGACCTTAATCTTACCATGATGCCACAAGCCTAAAACAAGAGTTCGGCCTAGTATAAGTATTACAGCACATTTTCATGTATTTGTGTGATGTCGACTTCCACGTTTTAATTAATTATATTGTGTCATTTTTTTCAGCGTCACAAGCACAGCGACAGTGAGGAGTCGGAGGATGATTATGTTCCCTACGTACCTCTGAAAGAAAGACGCAAACAACAGGTATGTTAACATAGAGAGAAGTTGTAATTTATGCCTCATTTACCCAGGCTTGAATTTTTAAGGTAGTTGTGATGATCGTAACCCTTGGTCCATCTTTGTGACCTACATGTATACCTAAGGGTTCCGATCATCTTTAACCTCTTCCGCCCGGGAAGCATCTATAGCAGTTCGCCTCATGGTATGAAAATATTCATGATTGCTTCGTTATTTCCATCAAAATGCATTGAATTGGGGTAGGGCCTACTGTCTGGAACAAGAGGTTCAATGAACCTTTGTTGTCCCCAAAATTGCTCATTGTAAATAATCTTGACCCCCTTGATTTGTGTTTGAATAGATCAGCATTTTCAAGTAGACCGCAATCTGTGAGCTTCAAACACAGATGCATTCCAACAATTACAACCACCTGGTATTCAGGATATTGTTCAGCGGTATTCAACCATTGTGTGCCCGCATTGTTTACGCTGAGCTCGCTGCACACATGGCCCGGCCAGATGACCTCTATTTGACCGGTGGCTGATAATGAGGCTGATAAATACAAAGCAAAATTAATACCGGGCTGAAGGAATTAAAGTCACGGTGGAAGATCACTTTTCTTGTGTTGTGTAGCATCTGTCATAAATATCAATCATAACCTCAACTGATTTTGAAACCAGAATCAGTCAACAAACACTTCACAAAAGTAGCTTAGTTAAAGGGAGTATCATACTTTGGTAGCATACTTAAACAGAAATCTCCACAGGTTTACCTATAACTTAGAGGGTATAAAGATGGTGTATGTATGTATACATGAATGTATTGTTAACATTTTTCTGCTTGAAATGTTGTATTTATCCAGAAAATAGTCAAACCAATTGACTAAAAATCAATTTTGATCTTCGGAAGAAGTTTCAATAAATACTGTGGGAGTTTTTCCCTGTTTTCTCAAAAACGTGGGCACCGTATGGGACTGGGAATATCACAGATGACTGTTTAAGTACTGTATCTTTCTTGATATTTTTACCCATGAATCTGCATTTCTTTGACATAAACCAAAGTATGATATTACCTTTAATTGGAAAGGGTCTGGATTCTGCCGAAACCGAATCTAGTCTTGAAAGTGACTAGACTCAGAATGACTCTAACATTTGTTTTGCATGTTGATAATATTCATTCAGCTGGATAAAGCTCACAAACTCCTGAATCGTCGGGTCGGTAAAGGACTACCAGAGGGTCATCAGGAGCACAGAGACAGTGGTCATGAGGATGGTGGACAGGCAGATGACCTCGGTCCCAGGACCAATGTCAGCTTGCTTGACCAGCACGCTGAGCTCAAGAAGAAGGCAGAGAGTAAGTTTTGTACAGAATTCTTTATAAAGTTTGGTGACAACCAGAAGTATTAATACCACAGTCACATTTGCTCTATGGCTACAGTACGAAGGCCGTATGTACCTGAAATGTGACTGAAAATGTCACACATAAGTACAAGAAAAAGGGGGTTCAGACAAGTCGACCATCAGACAAGTCGACTTGAGACATGTTGACTGGTGAGGCAACTTGACTGGTGGATGATGTACTGCTATGCGGGTGGGATATGGTCCTGTCATCGACAAAGTAGGGGACGAGGCAAAAATTGATGAGCTCACAGGGAAGCCGTGATTCACTTTCATTCATCCATGGATATATACGACCTGTCTCACCAGAGAAGGTTTGTACTGAGGTTTGTACGGCAACAGTACAGCAGTCGACCTGTCTCATCGGTTGACCTGTCACACCGGTCGGGCGATCTGTCCCACTGGTCGGGCGATCTGTCCCACCAGGCGACCTGTCCCGCCAAGCGACCTGTCTCACCGGTCCACCTGTCTCAAGTCGAGTTGTCAGACATTTAAGAAAAATTGGCATTTCATTTTCAGTCTGCCAACTCTAGGGCTGTAAGTTTGCGGATAATTTTGTAACCGATTACCCGTCTGGTTTTTCGGTTACGGTTACGATTACCCGTATAACAAAAAAAACAAAGAAAAACAAAGAAATAGTCAGTTTCGATCTTCGAGGAAGTCGGCTGATAACATTTTTTGTCAGGACAATGAATGGCAAAAATCGGTCAGACATCGTGAATTATAAGGCGGTAGAACAAACAAAAAGGTTGGCCCTACATCAATAACGGATCATGTACATGTAAAAATACCTCTACACAATGACACAACGCAGTCTGTTTGTAGCTCTACGGTCGTAGGCACTGATTTTTTTCTGCTTCTGAAATTCACTGAGAACAAGCGCCGAGAACTAACTAAGTCTCCGGCCTACATCATTGACAGCCCATGCAAAAACTAGCCAATGACATGATGCAAAGGTGCTCTGCTTGACACGTGCTTATTCCGTCCGTCCAACCCCATTTGTTAAGCCACATTATTGGTCTCCGGCCTACATCATTGACAGCCCATGTAAAAACTAGCCAATGACATGATGCAAAGGTACTCTGCTTGACACGTGCTTATTCTGTCGTCCAACCCTTATTTGTCCTCATTCAGCCCTTCCAAAGTACTTTCCAGATAACTGCTGAATAAAGTTTTTTATCTTGCCGGTGGCAACGTTCCCCCCGCCCTTGCTCCAAGCTGATTGGCCCACGGCCAACATCATTGACAGCCCATGCACAGATCAAACCAATCACTGTTCATAGTGTGACTGTGTGGTTTCATGTGTTTATTTCACACGCCCAGCCCCATTGGCTCTGGTCCAACTTGAGTTGATAGTCCCTGGAGAATCGAGAGCCTATCTCCCGAGTGGGGAAAAACCACCAATTTAAACAAATCGGCAATCCCCTGAAAAAAAGATCCCTTGACAAAATCACGATGATCACGATCTACTGAAAAATCCTTGCCAGCTCCTTCATAAATCTTCATCCCCAAGAAAAGTGTCATCATGTAAATTCAATCCCTTAAAAATACCAATCCCTGAAAAAATACAGATCCTTGGGGGAAAAATCACAACCCCTCCCCCCCCCAAAAAAAAAAACATTTACCATACCCCATTTAAAGTTCTTACCTCCACAGAAATACAAAGTGTCTAAAAACTCCTAAAAAAAAAAAATTACCAACCTCGAAAAAATCATGATTCCCCGAAATATCCCAATCCTCTGGAGAAATAAAAGGCTGGTACCCAAGAAAATTCCCAATCTCCCGAAAAGAAACAAAACCCTGCCTTTATTTTGCAATCTTGAAAAGATACCAATCCTTTAAAAAATAACCTCTAAAAAATACCCCGGCAGAAAATCACGATCCCCTGAAAAAGAAAATCCTGTTGTACTTAAAAAAAACTCAGTCAGCCTCTCAAGAATAAAGTTGAATAGCTGTCGGCTCCGCTGATAATCCTTTGATGTTTTGGGCTGTAATATGATGCCGTCTGGTGAATGGAAACTGTTGGCTACACAAAGGATGTGTCCACAAAGGCCATGTCCACGTCCAGAAGAAGGGGAGATTGGAAAATGTCTGGCTTTTGCTTTGTATTAGCCGGCTTGTCAATCTTCAAAAGATCGTGGTTTTGTGCTCAACGACCCTATCTTGCTATTTTTTTCTTGGTGAACTCCAGAAGCACTTATGTTTAAAAAAGAAAAGGCCCATAAAAAAAATACACTTCGATTAACCTGACCGCAAAAATGTACCCGGGTACCCGAGCGGACGGTCGGTTACTCGGGTAATCGGTTACAAACTGCAGCCTTAGCCAATTCAAATGCATTTAAGTTCAGGAAGCAGAACTGGGTACATATCTTCGCTGAGAGCTTTCTTAGTTTACGTTTTTCGTTGAGTTGTTTGATTTGTTGTAGACCTCTGAGTGACATCTTTGTTGTATTTGATCACCAGGCAGCAAAGTGAATCAGTTGGACAAACAGATGGAGGAAGAACAGAAGATCTTACAGAGCATCCAAGAGCAGAGAGCCTTGATGACGGTCAAGGAGCTGGCTAAAGGCATCACCTACACAAACGCCCTCAAGACAGGGTAGGTGGTCATGGCTTGATAGGTTAAAGGTCATAGGTCAGAGAGCCTTGATGACGGTCAAGGAACTGGCCAAGGGCATCACCTACACAAACGCCCTCAAGACAGGGTAGGTGGTCATGGCTTGATAGGTCAAAGGTCAGAGAGTCAGTAGAGTTTGCTTATTAAAAGGTACTATCATACTTTGGTAGCATACCAAAACAGAAATCTTCATAGATTGTATTTATCCAGAAAAGAATACAACCAAACATAAAACAGTTTTGATCTTGGGGTGAGATCAAAACTCGCATGAATAGATTTGAAGATACAGTGAGCGTTTTTCACTGTTTTCTTAAAATAGTGGGCATCCTATAGGACTGGAAATTTCACAGACGACTGTTACTGTATCTTTCTTGATATTTGTGCCCATGAATCTGAATTTCTTTGACAAAAATTAAAGTATGATGTTACCTTTTATCATGTTAATCGAAAAAGGTCCTGATTCCGCCGAAACCAAATCTGGTTTTGAAAGTGACTAGACTCAGAATGACCCTCCTTGATGTTTTTGCCCACAAATCTGCATTTCTTTGGCAAAGACCAAAGTATGATGTTACTTTTAATACTGAAAAGATTTATTATTTATTATTTATTATTGATATTAGGTGGAATGCGCCACGATGCATACAGAGTATGGGAGAGGGTCGGCATGAAAGAGTCCGTAAGAAACTCCACATCATTGTCGAGGGAGAAAGCGCACCGCCCCCGATCAAACATTTCAAGGTTGGTAGGAAATATAATAATAATTTTTGATGATTATTTTAATCAAAAAGCCATTTCCTCTCTGAGTGATCCCCCATGTACCGTTCTCAGGTTGCAGCATTGCTGCGTGTATCGGTGAAATGATCTCTGGGGTATGGCGGTGTGTGCGTGGTTTCATGGCTTCTGACTACCAAACAAACAAAGATAATTGACTATTGGGGTCACCTCCAACGTATGGCTGGATAGCTCAGTTGGTAGAGCGCCTGTACTGTTTTCAGGAGGTCGCCGGTTCGAATCCCACTTCAGTCAATTTTTCTTTGTTCACTTTTCAGTGACTTTAAATTCAGTCATTTGATGAGACTTTTATAATGAGGATGCTCAAGGCACTTACCATTATTATTCCTCCCTGGGGAGTATACAGCCCCGGCTACTGTAAGCACACAAAGGCTAATTAAGCACAAAGCCATCTCTACCCTCACAGGTACACATTTACACCTGGGGGATAAGAAACAATGTGACAAGGGCACAAGCACCACGAGCCCATGGCTGGATTCGAACCCACAATCTGTTGATTGACCACAGGATCTTGAGTACGACACACCAGACCATGAGGCCAAACACCCCATGTTAAATTCTGCCTCAACAAATGAACATCCAAACAATACCTTGGTTTGAATCTTTGATAGATAGTTGGTTCGAATCCCACTCCAGTCAATTTTTCTTAGTTCGTTTTTCAATGACGAGTCAACTAGTGAGCAAAGACTAAAACCTCTCACTTTAAAGATATAGTACAGGATAGATAACATACCCAAACAGAATTGTCCACAGATTTATGTATACATTTCAAGTTATGGAGTTGGTGCTGGTAGGAACATACCGTTGAAATATTTCGGCCTGAAAATGTGTATTTATCCAGAAATTAGTAAAATAAAGACCAAAAACAGTTTTGATCTCGGGGTAAGATCGAAACCATTCTTTAGGTTTTATAACATAAATTGAGTCAGGCTTTCGCTATTTTCTTGTGACTTGATGACCGATTGAGCTCAAATTTTCACAGGTTTATCATTTTATGTACATGCTGGATTAGACAGTGTGAGTGCTGTTCCGTGACATTTACCAATCATGTATTATACCTTTAACTTGTGATTTCTTTTAAATCTAAAGAATATTTTCATCTATTTATCCGTCTGGTATGTAAATTATTTTCTTTTTCAGGAGATGAAGTTTCCCAAATCCATCATTTATGGCCTGAAAAAGAAAGGAATCATGCATCCCACTCCCATCCAGATACAGGGCATCCCAGTAGTGTAAGTATTCACAGCACGGCGTGGCACGCCACTGGTCCTGGGTTCTAGTCTTACCCATGTCAAATATTCTTTGAAATGATGACGTTTCGATCCTAGCAGGATCTTTCTTGATCCCCTCCTAACTCCAAGCAATTTGGTTCTATGGTTAGATTTGGGTTTATCAATCAGTCGTCAACTAGTCGTCCGAAGACAGGTCTTCGATACTGGGTCTCTGAGGAGAATCCTTGGGTGCTGCTGGTCAAACTAATGAGAGGTTACTCAGGGAGAGTCAGATGAGACCTACTACCTGTATGATACGTGAGCGCCAGATGTGACTGTACGGAGAGAACCTACTGGTAGGACTCGCCCGGTAGGGCATCCACATCACACTTGATTGTGTCAGATAGATCATTATTTTGCTGGGATGGGGATGGGTCATGTAGTGGCTGCCTGTTGGATGGCAACTGGGGCCAATTTCATGGAGCTGCTAAGCACAAAAATTTGCTTAGCACAAAAATGTCTTGCCTAATAAAACAAACCACCATTAAAAATTTAATTTGATGTTCATGGTCAGTGAACAACAGCCAAAGAACAATCGCAAGCAATACACAACACATTGGTTGTTAACCCTGTTTTATTAAGACAGAAATGTCATGCTTAGCAAATTTTTGTGCTAAGCAGCGGTGTGAAATTGGCCCCTGAAGACCGAAGGAGTACCGCTCGAAGGTAGATGCGGCAATGCGCTGCCGCAGCGCATGCTCCCACTGATTGATTGATTGATTGACTAGTCGTCATTGATTGCTAGCATTGGTTATTTGAATACTCTTGTCTCCCATTGCACAGTCTGTCTGGTCGGGATATGATCGGGATTGCCTTCACTGGTTCTGGCAAGACTCTGGTCTTCACACTGCCTCTCCTCATGTTCTGTCTGGAACAGGAGAAGAAGATGCCCTTTATCAAGAACGAGGGACCCTACGGTCTCATAGTCTGCCCCTCGGTGAGTTCAGACAATTTCTTTCACGTTCAACATCTAGAGTATTTCTGTCAGAAGTGATTTTGATGTCATGGCTCCATCTAGCATGTCTACTCCAGCGGCCGATTTCACTAACACTTTGCGATCATCGTTTAAGCCCAAATCCATTGCTAAATGGAAAATCAATCGCTGATTTGTGTGGCAATTTTCTGTTTAGCCATGGATTTGGGCTTTAGTGATGATCGCAAAGGGTTTGTGAAATTGGTTCCTCGGCTTCTCAACTGGCTGGCCCGCCTTTAGTGGAGCTTGAAGGCAGTGCATTTGCTCAAATTTGAACCAGAATCACTTTCCTGGGTTGAAATTTCTAAGTAGCAAACGTGCCTTATATAAAATACTTTTCTTTGCAACAAATAAGTATACCTTGGAAATTCCTCCTTTTTGAGTAAATTCCAAATGCCAGACTTAAGACTTTGTTGCTATATCACATATTTCAAGACAACCTTTTGCATAGTGATACCCATCTCTGGAATGGACTGGTTCCTTTGTGCCATTCTTATCCATTATGAACAGTGCATTGACGCAAGACGTCTGTTATGTAACCAAGCAAAAGCTTGCCCCCGAATCATGTGATATAGCAACAGAGTCTTTAGTCTGGGAAATACAAAGTTTGTATGCTATGAAACAAGCCTGTGTACCAGATATTATTCAGATTTAACTCACAAATGGCTTATTGTACTTAAAGGTAGTATCATGCTTTGGGTTTTGTAAAAGAAACACAGATTCATGGGCAAAAATACCAAGGAAGATACAATAACAGTCATCTGTGAAAATTTCAGTCCCATACGGTGCCCACTTTTTGAGAAAACAGTGAAAAACGGCCACAGTATTTCTTAAGTCTTTTCTCTTATATTTTGGATCTTTTAAAAGATCAAAAAGATTTTCGGTTGTTGTTTGACACTTTTCTGGATAAATACACCATTTAAGGCGGACAAATTTTAACGGTATGTTTCTACCACCACCATCTTCATACCCTGTAAGTAATATGTAAATCTGTGAACATTTCTGTTTTGGCTTCTTACCAAAGTATGATACTACCTTTAAGCCCATGCGTTCAATGAATTGGTTACCGGTAATTTCTTTGGTGTAATATTACAGCGTGAGTTGGCTAAGCAGACCCATGATGGCTTCCAGTATTTCTCTAAGTGTCTTGAAGCAGAAGGATTACCCTCTCTGAGAAGTATGCTGTGCATCGGTGGTATCCCGAGCAAAGAGCAAATGAAACTACTGCAGCAGTGAGTACCAGTTAACATTCTTTCAATTTATAGTATATTGTTGAAGGGCAGTGATTATTGAAGCCCAGGGGCGGTCGTGGCCTCTCCTGGCGTGCCAATGCTGCCGCTGCCTCAGGGTCGCCCTACGGCACCTCCCAATTTTTTTACTGTCTGTACATGTACGTTGAGCACCCTGCTGATGCTGTGTGGGCGAATTGTGGGTACATTGCGGCCAGCTTGCGTCTGCCGTAGTATTTGCCAAAAACCTGCCACTGCAGGGCCACCCTAAGGCACCCTCAAAGGTGCAGGTCATCTGTCTCCATTATAAATTGAAGAATACACTGTGCGGTAGTGCTGGGATTTTTTTTATCCGGTTATAGATTAGCCGATCCGGATTTAATTATCCGGTCACAAATCTTCACTAACCGCTAACCAAAATTTAGGCACCCTAGGCACTGTACCTCTAAAGCCTGATGGAACATTTTATGGACAGATGATGAGAAGAAGATACAGTTTTAGAGGTGGGAGAAAAACCCCAGAGTAATATTCTGGGTAAAAGCCACAGAATCAGGTAGGGACTGAAAACCCAATCCACTTGTGGACCGAGCTGGACTTGAAACCGGGCCAGCAGAGGTGAAAGGCGAGGAAAGAACTACTACGGCCAACCTGACTCCCCGGTGATAAAGTGAACAATGTTCAGCATGCTTATACATTATACATACAAAAATTTAGGAACCAAGGATGATGTTAGGTATAGCCAAATGCTCGGTATAGCGGTGTTTGTTATACCAGCGTTCCACTGTATATCACGCTTAAATTTTGCTACAAGTCAGGCAGTATTAATTTTAAGTCTTGGTTTTTAGCTGTTCCGACATTTTCTGATGTCGGAACAGCTCTGTGATCGTCCACGAACACTTAAATGTCTAGTTTTGTTGGATTTTGTTTTTCAGGGGCGTGCACATCATGGTTGCCACACCGGGCAGACTCATCCATATGCTGAACAGAAAGAGCTTCAATCTGTCTGTTTGTCGCTACCTCTGCCTAGACGAGGCTGATAGGATGATTGATCTGGGCTTTGAGGAGGACATCAGAACCATTCTCACTTACTTCAAGGTCAGTTAATGGATTATTTTAGCGTCCTTTCATGGCAGTTTCTGACTTAGGTTGCTTTGTGTTATTAAAGGTATAATACATGATTGGTAAAGGTCTGATCAAACATGTAGGCCTACATGAAATAATAAACCTCTGAAGATTTGAGCTCAATCGGACATCTGAGTCACGAGAAAAAAGTGAAAACCTGACTCAATTTTTCTTTTAAAACATAAACAATGGTTTTGATCTTACCCCGAGATCAAAACTGTATTCGGTCTTTGTTTGACTCTTTTCTGGATAAACACGATAAATACACCATTTCAGGTGGAAATGTTTTAACGGTATGTTTCTACCAGAACCATCTTCATACCCTGAAAGTTATACTTAAATCTGTGTACATTTCTGTATGGGTATGTTATCAATCCTGGACTGTACCTTTAGAACCCTTTGCTACTTACATATAGATTCGGTCAAGCATTTACATTCCATGGACAGCTTGTGAAATGAGTACCGAACTTTTGACTGTCATTTGTTTGTTTTGAAAAACATCACCAATCCCGGTCAACTTCTTTTTGACTTACCCTCTATGTTGACTGCCAGCGTTTGACTGAGTTCATTTGACAGTCTTCTTCATTCTTTATTTGCCTCAGGGTCAGCGTCAGACGCTTCTCTTCAGTGCCACCATGCCCAAGAAGATTCAGAACTTTGCCAAGAGTGCCCTGGTCATGCCCATCACGGTCAACGTCGGCCGCGCCGGTGCTGCGAGTCTTGACGTGATTCAAGAGGTGGAATATGTCAAACAGGAAGCCAAGATGGTCTACCTGTTGGAATGCTTGCAGAAGACACCTCCCCCGGTAAGCTTCTTTTATTTTATGGTGAATTTTTATCAATCAGAAGTTGAGTTGTAAACTGCCGTTGTGGTCTGTGCCCAATTTCATGGAATCCGTTACCGTAAGCAATATGGTTATCGTAATTCATGGGAGAGTTTTCTTTCTCGCTACGCTAAGCAGAGAATTTCTGCAGAATGCATATGACAAAAAATCGAGGTTAGCCTAGAATTCTTCGCTATTAAGCGGTTAAGCGCCGAAAGTCTTGCTTACAGATTCCATGAAATAGATTTCATGCGTAGCAGTAAGCATAAGCACAAATATAGGCCATAAAAGATTCCATGAAATTGGGCCTAGGTAATTATCTATCAATGGGCCCTAGGGTGCGTTCCACTCCAGCTAACTACGTCCACGGCGCACACAATGTGCGCCACCGTTTTCAAACCAGAACGTGCTGTTCTCCAAACATGGACGCAACGTTCACCTAACATAGCTAACGGTGTAGAGGAGGTGTTTGCTGAAGTTGGCTAACTACATCGAATGAAAGATGGAATCAGTACGCAGCACATGTTCGTCATTTGTTGCGTGTGCGTTCCACTTCAAAATCCAAGCGTAACGCAAACGTCGCGAACATGTTCGCGTATGTTCGTTTAAGTAGAACGCACCCCTGGTGTGTCATAATCAAGATCTTGTGGTCAATCTACAGATTGTGGGTTCGTGTCCAGCCATGGGCTAGTGGTGTGTGCATCCGTGGGCAAGACAATTTGTCACATATTGCTCCTCTTCACCCAGGTGTAAATGGGTACCTGTGAGGGTAGAGATGGCTTTGTGTTGATTAGCCTTTGTGTGCCCTACAGTAGCAAGGGGCTGTATACTCCCCAGGGAGTCATCTTGACTCACCCTGTATTTGATTGACGGCTGATAAGGAGGTCGTTGCAAGCAAAGCAAAAAAGAAAAAAAAAACAGGCTGAAGTGGTTAATTTCTGTGAAATGATGCTAGTTTGTGAGCTGGTATTCACTTTCTATTATCATATTATGACAGGTACTTATCTTTGCTGAGAAGAAGGCCGATGTAGATGATATCCATGAGTATCTCTTACTGAAAGGTGTGGAGGCTGTGGCCATCCATGGTGGCAAAGGTAAGATGCCCTATCCTCAATTTCACGAAGCTCGAAGATTAATCTTAAGTCAAGAACCAATCTTAATCGCTAAGCAAAGTGTGATACGTGTCACAATACAAATCAGTATTAGAGTCGAGTCCTCAAATCTGAGTACAGAGTACTCCGAGTACTTCAAGGGCCGAGTACTCGGCCGAGTACATTGTTGACGAGCCCGAATTCAGTATCTAGTATGTACTCGGGCCGAATTTGAGTGCATTGTTGCGAGTACATTCAAGGTTGAGTACAGGACCCAATTTCATGGAATCCATTACGGCCTAATTTTGTGCTTACCGGCACTGCTATGTGTGAAATCTAATTCATGGAATCCGTAAGCAAGACTCTCGGTTAGCAAAGAATTTCTAGGGTAACCGTGATCATTTTCTGCTAAAGCGCTGTCGTATGCATTCTGCACAAATTCCTTGCTTAACGTTACCAAAAAGGACATTTAATGAAAAGGCTCTGTAATGTGACGTCACAAAATCACACAGATTTGTCTGCTGTCCCCATTGACAAAATTCAGACTGTTTCAATTTTGGGGTAGCTTGCGGGTTGAGCATGTTGAGAAAAAAATCATCAAAAAGACTCTCTTTCTGTGTTCACTGTGAGATAAATATTTTTTTTCTCTTGTCAAGTAATTTAATGATTATAGTTCTAACAAATGAAGCGAGGTTTGTTGAGTGTTGAACATCTTCTTTAAGAATTTTGTTTTTATTATTTGCTTGACTGCAGACCAAGAGGAGAGAACTCGGTCAGTGGAGCAATTTAGGCAAAAGGAGAAAGACGTCTTAGTGGCCACAGACGTTGCTTCTAAAGGACTGGACTTCCCTGATATTCAGCATGTTATCAACTATGATATGCCCGAGGACATTGAGAACTATGGTAAATGCTACTACAAAAAAACAATACAGTGGAACGCCGCTAGAACAAACACGCCTGGATGTACAGAAATTGTTTGTTATAGTGGTCATTCTTTATAGTGAACAATGTTCAGCAGGCCGATACATTGTACATAAAATTGTGAGCCAAGGATGATGTTCGGTATAACCAAAAGTTCAGTATACAGATATTGGCTGCTTTGAGGGCTGTGGTTAAAACTATGACACCCGAGGGGATTTCTGTGCATTCAGGGAATCACAGAGGGTGTCATAGTTTTAACCATTGCACTCAGAAGCAGTCAATATTTGTTTAATAGCACCCCATTTTCTGCAGTCATGTTTTGAATTTAACGTAACGTTAAGGTTGCAGCATTGCCGCGCGTATCGATGAAATCGTCCTTGGGATATAGTGGTGTGTGTGTGGTTTCATGGCTTCTGACTGCCAAACGAACAAAGATAATTGACCATTAGGGACACCACCAACGTTGGGCTGGATAGCTCAGTTGGTAGAGCGCCTGTACGGTATTCAGGAGGTCGGCGGTGCGAATCCTGCTCCAGTCAATTTTTCGTTGTCACTTTTCATTGACTTTAAATTCAGTCAGTTTCCCTTGTGATTATTTGATGATTGTATTTAAATTTAAATGTTCTTTATTCGTTGTTTGTTTCAGTTCATAGAATTGGTCGAACCGGTCGTTGTGGCAAGACAGGTATTGCAACGACGTTCATCAACAAATCATGCGGTAAGTTATTACTTCTCTCAAATAAATTCTAATACAAGTAATAAACTGCTGCAAACTGCTCATCAGCCAAAATAGTGATCTGAAATATATAGAATGCTTAGAGTTAGGAGGGCCAGACGCGTTTCGATCCTAGCAGGCTCTTTCTCAAAAGCTAAATGACAAAAGGACAAGAACATGCAAGTAAAGATACACATTAATGGATGATAGGATTAGAACAAAAGATGGGTATGGGGAGGGTGAGGGTGGATAAAATCAAAGTATGGCCAAAATAAATTTTACCCCAAAATTTAGCACGAACAATTTCGCGACAAAAAACCTTGGTACGTCACATGAAGAACGTCACGCAGTATAAACAAGTCGCAAACCCTACATTTTTGTTCAAAAGAACAAAATCAATCATACAGCATACTTGTTTTCTATGTAACGTCAGTGGCCTCGCCCGTTTCAACCGTCCATTATTGCTTCAAAGTTAAAGGTAATATCATACTTTGGTTTTTGTCAAAGAAATACAGATTCATGGGCACAAATATCAAGGAAAATACAGTAACAGCCATCTGTGAAAATTTCAGTCCCTTACGGTGCCCACTTTTTGAGAAAACAGTGAAAAACAGCCACAGTATTTCTTAAGTCTTTTCTCTTTTATTTTTGATCTTTAAAAGATCAACAATAATTTTGGTCATTGGTTTTACTCTTTTTCTGGATAAATACAGCATTTCAGGCAAAGAAATGTTAACGGTATGTTTCTGTCATCACCATTTTCATACCCTGTAAGTTATAGGTAAATCTGTGAAGATTTCTGTTTTGGTATGCTACCAAAGTATGATAGTACCTAGAAATGCAAATCTGGCATCGGCTCCTTTTTGATGGTGTTGTTTCTTTGCCTTTGGTTTTCTCAGAGGAGTCTGTCTTGTTAGATCTGAAGCATCTTCTACTTGAGGCTAAGCAGAGGGTACCCCCTGTCCTGATCGCGCTGGGAGGCAATGAGGAGATCCTTAACATGGGAGGTGAGTAGCAGAGGCTTATTAGGGGAAAACAGTGCCCGGGGCAAGTGCTAAAATTGCGCATCTAATTCCAACTTCTGATGGCAATTGAAAAAGGAATCAGACAATTTGAAATTGGAATCTTTCTTTCTTTATTCATTTCATTAGATTTCCCAATAAATTAAACAGTACAGCTAGTTTTTTGTTTGCCTTTGCATTTTGTGTGCCCCTAAAAAAAATGCCGCCAAGGGCATATGCCCCCTTCCCCCCTTAGATACACCGCTGGAGAGTACACTATGGGTGTTTCCTAAACAGAGGCAGAGGCTCAGACTCAGGCTCAGGCTCAGGCTCCGTTTCGTGAATCAATGCTTAAATAATTGGTACCAAAATAAAGGCTTTGAGTTTGGAAATAAAAACAGAGCTTCAGCTTCAATGAAAAACCACAACCTATATTTTCAGCATATGGATGATAGATCTCGAGCCTGAGCCTGAGCCTGAGCCTGAGCCTGAGCCTGAGCCTGAGTTTCTTAAACCCCTTGATACCCACTGGCATATCAACAGACATTGCTGTTGTGATTGGTGGTAAGTGTCAGAGTTTTGAAAGGGGCTTTGAATGATAACCATCATGTCATATTTTTATCCGTCAGATGAACGTGGATGTTCCTTCTGTGGCGGTTTGGGTCATCGCATCACGGAGTGTCCAAAACTGGAAGCCATGCAGACCAAGCAGGCTAGCACCATCGGCAGGAAAGATTACCTGGCAAACAGTGCTGCAGACTGGTAGTACTGGGTACCAGACCAATGGAATATTCCACACTACATTATCATGACTTGGTAATTATCACCAAACAGTGCACCAGACTGAGAGTAGCGGATACCAGACCAAAGCCACACTTCATCATTGTGGCTTGTTCTTTCCATTCAACAACAGATTGGTGAGACGGGGAACTAGACCAGAGGACTGGTCCACATAACACTCTTGGTCAGCTTGGTTGACGTAGGGCTGGATGGCTCAGTTGGTAGAGTGCTTGTACGGTATTCAGGAGGTCGCTGGTTTGAATCCCGCTCCAGTCAATTTTCTTTGTTCACTTTTCAGTGAACTCATTAAGAAAGAGACTTTAGACTGTATGAAGAGAGATCTTATTCCATAGATGTGAGGATCACGTCGCATTTCTATCCTAGGGCCCTTTTCCAAACCTCGGCTCCGGCTCCGGCTCCGGCTCCGTCATCCATATGCTGAAAATAGAGGTTGTGGGTTTTCATTGAAGCTGAAGCTCCGTTTTCCCTTTCAAACCAGAGAATCTACTTCCGAACCACAGCCAAAAGTCTCTATTTTGATACCCGTTATTTTAAAATTGACTCCAGAAATGGAGCTGGAGCCGGAGCCTGAGCCGGAGCCGAGGTTTGGAAAAGGGCCCTAAGGTACTATCATACCTTGGTAAAGGTGACATAATAGCTGGGGTTTGTTCATTATTTGATTTGTCATGGAATAAAAACAAACCTGTGAAATTTTCAGCATTGGAAACAGTAGAAAACAGTGAAAAACCATAGAAATTGTTACGCAAAATTAAGGTAATTGTAATTGTGAGGTTTTGATCTCGAAGAAAAATGCACCATTTCAGGTAGAAAAAATGTTAGTGGTACATGTATATTTTCTACCAGGCTTATCTATATAGCCTGTCATAAAGTTATAGGTAAATCTGTGAACATGTCTGTTTTGGTTTCCTATACGAAAGTATGATGCTTAGAGTTAGGAGGGCCTAACGTGTTTCGATCCTAGCAGGATCTTTCTCAATGGCTTTTCTCTTAGCCTTTCAGAAAGATCTTGTTAGGATCAAAACGCATCAGGCCCTCCTAACTCCAAGCATTTGATATAATTCAGGTCATTTTGGCTGATGATTAGTTTGCAGCAGTTTTTTACTTGTATTGACCAAAGTATGACCTTTAAAGGCCCTTATCTAAGGCAAAACACTTCATGAAAATTGAAATTTGAACGAATTTCACTTCACTATGTTGTTGCCAGCCACCAGGTGTTACTCTGAAAGTAATGTTCTGTAAAACTAAAACTTGGTTTTACATTTGGAGTGCTTTTTGGAAAAGGCTTTTACTTTGTGCTTGAAGCTTATAGTAGGCCCTTGTGGTGCATAATTATCTCTTTGGCAAGACGTTTTGAACAGTTTGAGCAATGGGACCTTTAGTAAAAATGTTATTATGTTATCAATTCTGCCAAGATTGTTGAATATTAGATGCATAATGTGTTGATAGGCCATTGGAGAGAATATTGATTGTACCATGAGCTTTAAAGGTAACATTGGTAGTATAACAAAACAGAAATCTAAACAGATTTACATAAAGGGTAACGCACAGGGTAAAAATATGGTGAAATGTTTCTGCCCGTAACGCTGTATTTATCCAGAAACGTGTACAACCAACGACACCCCCCCCCAAAAAAAAAGTTAAATAAATAAATAAAATAAAAAAACAAACAAACAAAATTGTTGATCTCGGATTGAGATCAAAACTTCTGTGAATTTGAAAATACCGTGAGCGTTTTCACTGTTTTCTCAAAAAGTAGCACCTTAATATGGGACTGGAAATTTCACAAATGTTTGCCCATGAATCTGCATTTGTTCGACAAAGAAAAGGACAATTGTTTTTATCTGAACAAAGTAAAATATTCATGACATTTATACTGTAATTTAAAAGACTTTCTGAAGTAAAATGTTCTGTGAATTTATATGTACTGTACCTGTAACTCTTCCAAATAATGTGAAATAAAAATGTTTTAAAGGGTTACAATGAAAACTGCTCATTTGAAAACCGGTTGACTGTCGGTTTATTTCATTTGTTGTTTTCGTGTCTGTCAAGAAGTTTTTATGAAGTTTTCTTCCTTTTTTGAAATATTTGTTTTCTACGAACGCACGTATTGTACCTTATGCTGACCCTATGTTCCGAGTTTGAATTCTGGCGATGAATTTGAGCAGTTTTATATAAGAGGAAAAAAGAGCAAAATGCTATATCTTGTAGCACTGTAGTACCGCACGTATTTCCACTATGCCGATGTATCTTTGGTTACCACGTGAAACTGATAGTTACGGCACATTCTTAGGGGGTTTATGAAACAGTGGGCTCGGGATCAGGCTTCGGCTCTGTCATCTGAAAATAATGGTGATTATAGGTTGTGGTTTTTCATTGAAACTAAAGCTGTGATTTCATTTCCAAACCAAACCAAAGAATCTACTTAAACCGCCGCCAAAAGTCTAGTTTTGATACCCGTTATTTTAGAATCGATTCACAAAATGGAGCCTGAACTTGCCCCGGAGCCGAGGTTTGAAAAAGGCCCTTGGGCATTTTTGTGTGTGACAATGGTACCACGTAAATTGGCAAATTCTTATTGATATGAAATTACTTTTGGCCTCGTCCAATAAAGGCACATGTTATTTTTCATTTTTATATGATTCAATAAATTAAAAGGAATAATAATGAAGTCAGATTAATATTGAGTCTTCAACAAATATTTATTTCTCCAAGACAAAACTTAGATTATAATTTATTGCATTAAGTTCAAGGAATTCCAAATATTGGAACTTAAATTCAAAGCGCGGGAATTTGGGCAGACGTTCAAGACTTTTGACCAATAGGAATGCAGGCTGGTTTTGAGGTATGTACACTTTTAGAAAATTTGCATAATTTCACCAGCTGCTGTAAGTGAGCTGAATGTTTCGTCGTACAGGTTAGTGCCAAAGTTATTGAAGTATAATTATTCAAATTTAACTCGGTTGAAGTATTGATACATTGAAGCTATTTGTCACCGAATTAAAGATCATTTGAACAGTTTGCAGTGTTTACGTGGGGGTATTCTGTGTTTTGTGTGAACTTGAGAACTTTGCAAGTCGTGTGTATCGTAGTTAAGCATATTAATTTGTAGATAGGCCTAGCTTGAATTTAATGTTGTAGGCTAGGCCCTAATTGTTCATAATGTGTCTTTTTAGTTACCACATAAATGTGAGGGAGAGTATAAAACAACGAGGTAAAGTTCGTGGTTTATCAATTATTATTATGTGTACGTTCATGATGAGGGTTTTATTATTATCGTGGCGGTAATACGCTTCCGTAGTAATTTGCTTAGTCTGGTGAAGACTCAACTATGGAGGGCGGCCTTCATTTAGAAGCCATGCGACCGTCTGAAGATTTTCCCAAGAAAAAATCCTTCTCAAACAACGTCCAAATAACACTACAGAGTACAGGTACTGTATACTGGTATAATTTTGCTTAAATTTGATAAACTACTCCCTGTTGTACCGTTTTTGCCATTGATTAAATAGAAAAAACGTAGGCTATTGGTTGTTAAAGTTTGGATGGAGAATCGAGTGCACACTCGAAATCCCTGTAGGTTGGTAGGCCCTAGGCTATGTAAAGCTGTTGAGTGTAGTGTATAGGCTGTACTCATAGACATAAATAACCTATAGACCGACAGCAGAGGGCGTGAGCGCGTAATTTTGGAAACGGACGCCATCTCAAAAAACTATGGGCAAAGTGCGCGTCACTCAGTGCGCGAGGCGCGCGCGCCGCACGTAAACTATTGATTTATTTCAAAATCTTGCAAAGATTCTAAAAGAGGCCAGTTGCGCACGTAATCTCGCGCTAGTTCCCTCTCATAAAATCAAGATGAAATTTCAAACACAAAAGTTTTCATTCAATCTTTCCATTATTTGAGAAAGTTATATTACTGTTCAATGGTACGTGAGGTATACTGAATGCTCCAATGGGTTTAAAGTGGATACCAATTCGTTTTCATCTAGAATTTCCCGTTTGAATAAATCCTTCCTATTCAAGCGTGCGTAAAAGTAAAATTGTTTGCCCATAGTTTGGCAATAGTCGGGTGCCGTCACAATTACGGTACCCCGCCATGCATTTGAATAGGGCGCTGTCAGTCTATGCACTATGGGTTATTTATGTCTGTGGCTGTACTGTACTACTCACTAGTGTAGGCCTACATAAACATAAAATTTGAGCGGCCAAGAAGGTCATTTGAAATTTGACACAGGTTCGATTCAATGAGGGAGGGATGAGTGGCAGGGTATTCTGCAAAGTAAGCCAGTTCAGTTCGGCATTCCGACTGCGCATATCCGGAAAGTAGAAGGTCAAAGGGCATTCAGGATAAACATTGCCATGTGTGCGTGAGTACCGTGCACAAAACACATGGCGGTCGTGTGGTATACATCGTAAACTTTCACTAAAATCGTAAAAAAACATAAGTGTAAACTTGAATTCTTGTCAATACATAAAGCAAGGTTTCTCAACCAAATATTTGATTTTTCACGGCATCAAATTATGCAATATTGCTCGAAAGTAAGTATATTTAGTCCCTTGGCCAATATGCAATACATGTACGTACATTATACAGTACACTGTACACGCACAGTATGGAGCTCTTATGTTATTCTGCATATATATACTTGTATTGTCGTAATTTTCATAGAAATATTATGAGAAGTATTAGTGAATATTATCAATCCGTTAAGTAAATCGAGGACATTTAATCAAGAAGAATTGTTTTAGTCAACTTCTGGGAAATGGCAAAGGAAATTAGATTGGATTACAATCAATTTTCATATATGCATTTGTGATGAAAACATCCTTGTGGTTATTTGAAGAAGAAAAAAATAATAATAAATATAAAAACTCTTTAGTACAATTAACTAAATAATCCACTTTTGTAGATGTGTCTTATGGGAATAGTGTTGTCAGTACGCGTGTTTAGAGCTTATTGAGTTTGTCACTGTTTACAAATTATATTATTATTTTTAGTCAATCGCCGGGGACTGGGGCCTCTATAATTGTTGATTCAGATTACTTTTATAGAGGTTGTGCAGTCACGTGATCAGGACGCCATTTTGGACGGCAACGCTGTACACATGTATAATGCACGTACTAACAGTGTATACATGTAACCCACATACGTTCGCGTAGCTTGCAAATCAACCGGACGCGTACGCAGAAGTGCTTGCACATAATGATGCTGTCTGGTACGTAGGCGTACACATGCGCGCGTACGCGTGCCGTCCAAAATGGCCGATAAGCTGTCAAATGACTTCACTTGCATGCTCTCTATAGGCAATTGTCGGGGGTAATCAGACTCTGTTGTTGTTCTCTTTATTTTGAAAGTTCCTTGTTTTCTGTTTTGAGAAATAATAAATTAAATAAATGAAAACTTCCAGAATGGAAAAATCAAGCTAATTGCCTCACGCCGGTTATACGGTCGCAGTAATTAGCTTGTATAGTACTTAGAGAGAATAGCTGCCAAGATTCATACTTATGTGGTGTGAATTCCCTAATGAAAAGACAACAATTTGTTACTGGTATGCGAGGGAAAATTTATTAATCCCATGTAATCGGAAGCGGAAAAGACCCTATAGTACTAGTGCACGCTGTGGCATAGGCAACCGCGCGGCCAATTCTTTTTTCCGGCATATCTGCCAAACTGTTAACCAAAGTATCACATTTTCAACGCATGAAAATAATCAATACGCAATTTTCCGTAATTCTGATCGCTCTTTACTGAAATTATTGAGCAAAACCAACAACTTTTGAACAAGTACTCGTGCGCGCCCATAGACAACGTGCATTAGCGGTACGCATGGACAGCGATGTTTATGCTGGTATTCAGCAGCATTCTGCAATTGTTGGGAATTTGCTGATTTGAATTTCTGACTATGTTCAGCGGTCTCAGTCCTGATGCAAATTGGAATGAATAGATGTACCTATTATTGTGTCAACAATTTGGTCCTGGTAAAAAAATTGATTGACATGGTATTATGTTTATGTGTTTGTTCTTCCAGGGCCTTCAGGTGCACAAGGGCAAGGTCACCATCTTCTTATCCCCCTGTGAGGGCTACTCAGTCATCCAGCTTCATCACCTGCTTACCAGTAACCTAGTCTCCCTGTGAAGGCTACTCAGCAAGCCAGCCTCATCACCTGCTTACCAGTAACCTAGTCTCCATGTGAAGGCTACTCAGTCAGCCAGCTTCATCGCCTGCTTACCAGTGAGTAACCTAGTCTCTCTGTGAAGGCTACTCAGTAAGCCAGCTTCATCACCTGCTTACCAGTAACCTAGTCTCCCTGCGAAGGCTACTCAGCCATCCAGCTTCATCACCTGCTTACCAGTAACCTAGTCTCCCTGTGAGGGCTACTCAGTCAGCCAGCTTCATCACCTGCTTACCAGTAACTTACATATGTAGTCTCTCCATTGGGAGACAGTCAACAGCCATCCAGCCAGTCATCCAACCAGTCAGAGCATTCATGACTATCTGGGGACTAGCAGCCAGCCAGCCAACCTGCCAGCCAAGTTGAGCCAACCTGCCAGCCAACCAACTGGACAGCTTTCTGGTTTATTGGGAGACAGTCACCAGCCATCCAGCCAGTCATCCAACTAGTCAGAGCATTCATGACTATCCTACAAGACTAGCAGCCAACCAGCCAGCCAACCTGCCAGCCAACCAACTGGACAGCTTTCTGGTTAATTGGGAGACAGTCACCAGCCATCCAGCCAGTCATCCAACTAGTCAGAGCATTCATGACTCCCCTACAAGACTAGCAGCCAGCCAGCCAGCCAACCAACCAGCCAACCTGCCAGCTAACCAACTTGACAGCTTTCTGGTTTATTGGGAGACAGTCACCAGCCATCCAGCCAGTCATCCAACCAGTCAGAGCATTCATGACTATCTGGGGACTAGCACTAGCAGCCAGCCAGCCAACCAACTGGACAGCTTTCTGGTTTATTGGGAGACAGTCACCAGCCATCCAGACAGTCATCCAACTAATCAGAGCATTCATGATTATCCTACAAAAGTACCTACCTGCCAGCCAGCCAACTTGCCTTCAAGTCTATCATGAAAAGACAGTCACCAGCCACCCAGCCAATGAGAGTGTGACTGTCCAACTAGCCAGCCTCTAAGGAAGCAGTCATCCAGCCATTCAGCCAGCCAAGAGGATGCCTCACTTGGATTGGGACAGGTACATTTTAACAATTATTGCTAGATTTTCAGACTTGTTCATCCATACGAGGATCAAGTTGCAAATTTTATCTGGTGGTGCTTGCAGGGCTAAAATAATCTTCATGAAATAAGACAGTGACAGATGTGCTGTCTGATTCATTTTCATTCACAATGTTTTTAAAGGCGGCGTATAGGATTTGCAAGGCCTCCAAAAAACAATTATTGAGTTTGAGACAGAAAATGGACTCGACAGTTCGTAAACAGTGCAAACAGTCACCATGGGAAATCTTGGTTCATCATCAATGCTGGGTTTTTCAAGGAAATCAAGATTTAGTGTCTTTTCCAATGATCGTTCGTCCGAACGATTTTTGGAACAAACATAAAGGACACCCTCACTTGAGTTGTTTTAGTTATCCCCTTTCACTCAAGGTATGAAGATGTCAACATATTTCCACCTGAAATGCTGTATTATCCAGAAATTATTTAAAACAAAGACCGAAAACAGTTTTGATCTTGGCGTAAGACCAAAACCATTTTTCATGTTTTATAAGAAAAATTTAGTTGGGTTTTCGCTATTTTCTCATGACTCAGATGTCCGATTGAGCTCAAATTTTCACAGGTTTATTATTTCATGTACATGTTTGATCAGACAAAGTATGAGTGCTGTTCTGTGACCTTTACCAATCATGTATTTTTACCTTTAACACTCTGTTGATTTCCAATGTTGTTTTCTTGTCACAGGTTTGATCTTATTCAACTTTACTGGACCTGATGTCCTGATCTGAGCTGATGCCAGACCCCCTGATTCCAGCAAGGCAACCAGTTATCTGTCCATCAGTCAAGGGAGACAGTCATCATGCAGCCACCCAGCCCAGCCATCTAGTTTGACTGTTCAAATACCCATCCCCTTAGGAAGCAGTCATCCAGTTATTCAGCCAGCCAAGATGCTACACTTGGACTGCCACAGGTACAAATAGAAGTTATACATTCAATGAACTTGCATCTTGAAGGAGTATGAACTTTTCAACAGAAAGACTTTTGCCAGCACAATTAAGCTTCAGGGGAATTGGAAGCAGTTGCTTGTGAATTTGTATTCCTGTACCTTGTACATTGTTAATAACTGCTGTTAAGCTAATTGGAGAGTATTTATTTGGAGACTTTACCCATTTTACAAGTCCATCTTAATTGTGTTTTCTTATCACAGGTTTGATCTCAACTGATGCCAAGACCCTGCATACTAGCGCCTGTACTCACTGTATTTCCCATCAGTACACACAACATGGCTGGTACCATGAGCATCATCTGGAATCAGTTATGCATCAAACAAGTAAGTGTGACTTCTCCTACTAAAAGTTAGTCAAGATGTTTAACCTTAAAGGGATAACACATGATTGGTAAGATAAAACAAATCCCAGAAATCCTCACAGATGACTTTCACAGTATGATGATGATAGTAAAAACTTTCCATTCAAATATATCTGCCTGAAATACCAGACCAGGGGTCGAATTTAGTGAATAAAAGCTCTGGACAGCAGGTCTAGTAACTGAAGCATTTTACTAGACCTGAACTTTTTTCACTAGACCTGTAGCTTTCATGTACATAGGAAAACCATTATTGTATGCAATGATGTGTCAACAATCATCATTTTTAGGAACCATTTTATTTGTGCAAGGAAAACAAAATCACTAGACAACCGGACTTGTGCGGTTCACACTTTACTAGACCGACACTGAAATCACTAGACTCGGTCCTCGGTCTAGTGGATATTTCGAGCCCTGCAGACACGTATGATCAAGTAGAGAACTCAATCCACATTGTGCCTTGGATGGGAGTTGAACCAAGGACCCTCTTTATGCTAAAGACAGTGTGTCCCCCCAAAAACGATACCCATTTTTCAAAAAATTATGAAAAGGAATTGTAAGTGTGTAGGTATTTGATTTTTAGTATAATGCATTCAAAATCTCCCAGACCATGTTCTGATGAATTTTCAATGCAATCCATTCATGCATCAATGAGCAATTACTGATTGTCTGGAAAAGTCCATTTTGCTTCCATTATAATTGAGTGACAATGGTGGTCATCTTAACATTCTTAGTTGTGATCTGTAAATCTCCCCTCGATGTGGCCGCCCACATTCAGTACACACAGATCACCACTAAGATGACCACAACTGTCACTCATTTGTAGTGGTAGTTTAATGGAGTTTTCAAGACAGTGTATATTGCTCGGTGATGCATGAATGGATCGCACTGAAATTTTGTCAGAATTTACCCAGTATAGTGAATGCAATAGACAAAAAATCAAATAGCTTAAAACATACAATTTCTTTCCATAACATTTTGAAATTGGGTATGTTTTTTTTTTGGGACACACAGTAAATGTCAAAGCTGTTTAAGTGTGAGTGCTGTTCTGTGACCCTTTACCAAACATGTGTTATCCCTTAAAACAACACATTTACCATCAATTTATATATATTTGATATGGATTTAGTCAGTTTATGTAAAATTATTTACCAAATTATGTTTCGTTTCTTTGACTGTATTAGGTGATCTTGTCAAGGCATTCTACCAATGAGATGTCACCCATTCCAGTGATGTTGCCTGTCCAGTACTAGAAGGAGTCATCATAAAGTAAATAGAATTATTTTATCTATCATTGCTATAATATTTGTGCATTAGAATTGTAAGTTTTTATGTAACTATGTAAAGTCAGATGTCAATGTAGGTGGTAAATCTCAGCAGGATTACTCCTAAAAACTTGCAGCTATCAGGCTCCTCTGGTGGGATTTGAACCAGAGACCAACCAAATACCTGCGAGAGAAAAACCCAAAGCTACAATTCTGTGATCAAGAATGTGTAGCATTGCCGAAGGACAATTACTTTGTTGTGAATTTGACGTAAGGATTTCAACACTGATATAGTTCCTCTGGTGGGATTTGAACCAGAAACTTAAGGTTAGATTATCTGAGAAACTTGTCAAGTAAAAGCTCAATCTACATTGATGCCTCTGGTGGGATTTGAACCAGGGACCCCTTAACTTGAAAACTGAAAAACTATTACATGAACTATTACAATCTTATGGACCTAGTTAACCAAGTGGGCTTTGGTTTACCTCCATACATTGACATCTAGTTTTGTTTACTTCATTGATGTGTAATTTATTGTAGCATACATTTGTATTTTTTGCTTGTTGTACTGAAGAAACACTCAATGCTATGACAGCTGAATGTTCACGTTTAATAATCATTACTGAACAAGGAAAGGATTATTTGTGGCGGTAATTACAGTTAAGGAAAAAGGTGATCAAAGTCACGCTATGTCATGTTGCTGGTAGCGACGTTTCGGCTGCTGGAACTGCTACATTCCCGGATTCCGGCTTCCCACCATCCAGCAACATGACCACCGCAACCCCATGGATGGAACCACCGCAGCGCACCGAAGCCACGCCGAGGACACGCCCCCGTCCACCCACGGAGTGAAGTATACGACACCCACCCGAGCGGACCAACAGGATACAACGGACATCGCAGCATCCAGTTCTTCAGTTGCCTGATGAAGGCTAGCAGTTCCAGCAGCCGAAACGTCGCTACCAGCAACACGACATCGCGTGACATCGATCACCTTTTTCCTTATTGCTGAATAAGTTGGCTTTTGCAATTTATCTGAAAAAATGTCAAATTCTTGCCTGAGATGGCCATGATATGAAGAGGAAAATAATTTGTAGATTTGGTCTTTCTTTTTCCAAAACTTTGTACAGGTTTTATGCATACAAACAAATGCCAACAACTCTTAAACTTGTGAATTTCGTCAAATGCAGTGTAAAGTGGTCATGTGCATTGTGTGTTTCTGACAGCTAGCTAGGGTTTATGTCAAAGTTGGGATGGATTCATGATATTTTAACTTTTTGTGTAAGTCCCCAAATTATAACACTGCCTTGGTGGCAAATCAATTTCAATTCTGTATCACATGTTACACCTTGTCATGCTTGTGCCCCCAAAAATCTTTTCCCCTTGGTGGGGATGTCTGCAAAATGTTCATCGCTTCTGCTCGTTACTTTGTATTTCTGCTCATGTTAGTCCCTTTTCCCCTGGTTGGGGCAACTTTCCACAATTGATCAGGCTTTTCCTCTGAAACATTCTCAGTTTCCAAATTCTGCCATCAAATTTGATCATGCTGCTGCGCCATCAATTTTTCACCCACTTCACTTTCCTCTTTTCCTTTCCAAATGGATCCATCCCTTCTCATTGTAAAAGGTTCTAAAACTTGCATAGTGGTTCAGGATTTGGTATCACATTTAGACATGTATAAAATATCCATTTTTATTTCCTTTTCTTACATGAATTTCTTTCAGTGCTATTTTGGAAAGCTTTTTCCCTTTTCAATCTCCAGTTCTCAAACATCAATTCTAGTCATTTTGGAATTTTTCTAAAATATCAGCATCTTTTTTTCTCTTTGTGGACATAATACATGACTGCCCGTAATTAGACAGTATTGAGTCGATATGTTTCACTCATAAAATCCTTTTTACATATTTTACATGAATTTCTCATCCTCCTCAATTTCAAACTCTTACCAGTTGTACCCCTGGGTGGGACTTGAAACAAACCCCTTTAAATTTCATTATCTTTAGGCCTACATAATGTTTGAATGTGATTCACAATCCTGAACCATATCTTTGCTTAATAATCTGAAGTTTATGTTTTTACATGTTTTAGGGTTCATTCATTTGAAGTGACAGGGGTTGTAGATGTCCAAAAATGTGGGTTTGACACAATTTCAGATTCATCTGTTACATTGTTTCTTTTTAATTCTGGTATTCACATGTCATTTTTTGGGGTTGAGATACATCATTCAATTTGGGGTTTAAAAAAGATAGGGTTTCTTTCTTTTCTTTTTTGGTCTTTTTTTTTGGGGGGAGGGGAGGGGGGGAATAACTTTTTTCCCAAATTAATGAACAACTCCATCATTTCAAATGAATGCACTCTAAAATTCTATTTTATTGGTTTTTACTTATAAATGTTTTCTCTTTGTGGGTGTGTGAGTTTCTCCAACAGACAGATTGATCATGCGTCGCTAAGCAACAATAACAACCTCAAATTGTGTGCGTCCGTACAAGAAAATGCATGAAAATTCATGCAGAAGCACTGAAAAAAATTCATATTTTTGTGCATATTTCACACTCAAAACTATCATTTTCAACAAAATATGTGCCAAATTCCTTATTGTGTGTGTATCTTGCTATGCAACAATAACAAACTAAAATTGTATACGCTCGTACAAGAAAATGCATGAAAATTCATGCAGAAGCCTTGAAAAAGCATGCATAAAGTGTGTTTATATACAGTGTGCATGTTTCTTGAACTCAATAGTAGCAATTTTTCCTACAGAAATATAATGTCAAATGCCTTGAACTGTTCATTATGTATCCCAAAATTGAAAACCGCTTCAAAACATCATGATAAAATTGATTTAAAATATTTTCACTTCAAAACTAAAGAGGCAAAAACAAGCTTTTTCATTTGGACAGCACAAAACTGTTCACAGTTTCTTGTCTAAATTTTCCTTCCCATGTACATTGTCACATTTTAAGGTGCTGATCTAGATTCTGTTTGTTGGAGTAATTCTCACATCGTTATTTAAAATTGTTATAATCTGTTGTTAAAGTGTTTAAATCCTGTACAGATCAAATACACATAGGAAAGAAGCTCAGACGAGCATGTGAGTGCCGGTTGGTGCGTTCCTCTGCTGTCTATAGGATGTGGAGCAACTTTAATGACCCGGGTGCATTGGTTGATATGCGTCAGCTTGAGTGAAACCTGTCTTCAGTGTTGCTGGTGTTCTACTCTGTAAGTGTTCTGCCTCACATGATTTGACAAGCTCATACCAAAATTCTGCTTGCGGCAAAAACTAGAAGAAAGGAATTGATTGTTGTACACTAAGATGCTGGTAGCGCTTGTATGATTGGTGCGAAGGACAGAGGACCCTTTTTTCGCACAGTTTTTTTCGCACTGATACTTTTGTTATCCTAAGTTGGTACCCTTCATCTTACTGTTCCTGTGTAACCAGGTCTCTTTTCAGGCCGGTCATGATGACCAACCCTTTTGCATAGGACATCTGCTTCTGATCTGAGGGGGCTCTTGACCTGATAGATGATGGTGACCTCTGCTCAGTTGTTGATGTGATGATTAGAGAAACAGTTTTTTGGCATTGCTGGTTTACTTTGCTACAATTCTCAGGTTTTGACCATTGGTTTCACTTGTGTAGTAGAAATTAGGGTTGTGTCGGATCTAGAAGGCAAGAGGGACCACTTAAAATATTTAGCAAGCTTTATTGCTGTGATAAGAATGATAACATAATATTCCTTAGTGCTGTAACAAATATTAAATCTTGCTAAGAAGACCACAGTAATTTAAGCAACAAAAATCCACAGAAATGAAAATATAGAGGCTAAAATAACCATAGAATAACCTAGCAAGTTATCTTCATATTAACTTGACCCTAAGAATACTGACAAAGTTAGTACAATTAGTTTGAAAACTAAATGAAACTGACATATCAAAGAATAATCAGATCAAAATTAGCAACAAACCAATATGGGGCATTTTCAGAAACCCCTAAAGGCTTGCAAAGAAAAAAGACAATTTATAAATTCCACATTGCAACAGTAACAAACAATAATAGAAGTTAAACATAAGAAATTTACGTTAACTTCAATCTAAACATTAATTGTGTAATAGCGATTTTAGATAACAAAATAATTAGGAACAAACCAATATGGGACCATTTTCAGAAGCCCCAAATATATATGGCCAAAATTATGCAGATGATGTTGCAACAAAAACAAATAATGAAAACAACAGAATTCAAGTTAAAGAAAGATGCATTAACTTCAACCTAAATATTAGTTGTGTAATACAGATTTAAAATTATTCAATTCTGGAACACAAGAAAGATTTCCACCTTGAAACAAAAAAGAAAAATCTCTCAACTATCTTCAGTAATGCCATATTTAAGGACATGCATCAAGGCTTTATATAACCAGTGGTCTTCTCAACATTTTTACTAGCATGCACCAAGATTAATTTATTCCCGCAGATCTAGAATAAATCAATAAATCACTTTAAAAAATATGCTACCAGTACCATGGGAAACCTTGATAATCGAGACTAGAGAATGCAATAGGTTTAGGATTCCTAAACCTATGGTATAAACCATCTATCTACATTAGGAGTCAATTCACTTTAGTTCACTTCAGTATTTATTTCCACATAGGTAAACATATTGATAAAGTTAGTGTAAATATCGAGATTAAAAACAAGCAAGATCTAAATAAAAATAATAAACATATAAAAATCAGTCGCATCACTGTGACAAACAAAAGAAATAGGAATAAAACAATAGTTATAGAAATGTCCATTGACTAAAAAGAACATAGATGATCTATGTTGCAACAGAAACAAATGATAACTAGACATTTAAGTGTTCGTCCCGTGGATGAACACTAAGCTGTTCCGATTATGTTTTAATTTGCTCATTAGGCTAATTTATAACAACGTTCTGTAGCTTTGGTTGTATCCGCAGCTATGACTACTAAAATATAGGGGTGTAAAGCCTAAATTTCATCTTTTAAGATTACTTTTTCTTCCATTCTGTATAGCAAAATCATCACTGAAAATATCAAACAGTTTTGACATACCGTAAATACACATGTAGGTTGAATTCTAAAGAACGAACGAATAAAAAAAAGTTAAATAACTCAATATCTGATGATGTCATAATGACTTCATCATTAAACAGGTAGATTATATAGCACAGATATCATACCCACCAAATGTCAGGGAGATCTGCCATTATTCCGGGGGTAAAATGAAAATTGTCTTTTTGATGACATCATGATGATGTCATATTTACAAGATGTAGCAGTACTATTGCAGATGAAGAATAGGGCTCATAATTGACTAATTATGCCATGTTCCTAAAATATAAATGATCAAATTAGATAAGTTTTTAATGCCAATTTGCCTCATAAGCTTTCATATGATTTACCTTTTGAGCTTTAAAAATAAAGCTAATAATAAGAAGTGTAGTATAAAAACAAAAATCACAACATAAAAGCTAGGGAAGGGTGATAAAGAATAATGAAAAATAATAATAACAAAAATAATCTAAATAAGTTTTTCTCAACCTATTTAAAACTTGTTCCGCACTGGAACACTCACGTCGGAACAGCCAATAAGATTTTAGCACCAGGATGGTTAAAAGTTAAATTAAGCTATAAAATTAACAGGTTATTGTAGAAAATACTGGTAGCATTCTTCTATTACACAAGTGAAACCAAGAAATCCATGAGGACATGATTGTTTCATTACTGCGCATGAGTTCATGTTTTTCATTGGGTAATTTGAATAAACTATCAAATTTGGGGGCAAAAACGTTAATCCAAAATTTGAAGTAAGCTGCATGTTGAAATTTTGTTTCTCTGGTCAGCACATCATCATCTGGGCTGAAGTTGTTGTTATTTTAGGGTCAAGGACTCAATTAGTGATGGAGTGGAAGTGTCCAAATGAATCGGCCTTTATTTTTGCTTTTTTTTGCCACCAAAGTTCACCACCAAAATGTCTTCCACGAACATATAGCGGCCTGGTTGCCCGAACAGGGGGTGAAGTCTGAAGTACACCCATGCAGGTCTATTAAGATTTAAGTGTACAACAATGAATCCTTTCTGAGCTTTGTTCAAGCCTTTGTTAGTCTTTTCAATGCGCGGCATTTGCATGCCAACAAAAGCCTGCATAGGCAATGAGCTTGTTGAAATGTGTGTTGCAGAACGCCTATGGAGCAGAATACCAGACACACTAAGTCTGGTTTCAACTCAAGAGGGCGCTTTATCAGCCGATGTGCTTGGGTCATTAAGTTACTTCATGTTCTGGACAGCAGAGGGCGCACCAACCGGCACTTGCAATTAAAAAAAAAATAATAAAAAAAATAATTGACACGATAGACAGTGATCTCTTTTTGCGTTTTTATTTTGTCAATACCCGAAGTACCCCCTCTATTTACAAATATGTGTGGTTAACCAAGAGTACACTTAATAACTGGTTTTAAAGGGACTACATTGCAAACAGCCTCTCTGAAAAATGGACAACAGTAAGAGGGCGCTATTTGAGCAGACTTTATCCTGCATCAACAGCGCCCTCTCACTATGGACCATTTTCAAAGATGCTTATTGAAACAGTTCCAACAATACAAACTTCTGGCAATTTCCATGTGACCTCTATACACATTAACCTGACACAGCACAGAGGTCATATGTAAATTACCTAAAGGTTGTATGACTGGAACACATTTCAACTTGCAATGCAGCCCCTTCGCAAAGATGCCATTTAAAACCTTATCTATGACCTTGTTTTTCTTATTATAGCGCAAGCAATGCAACGGAAATATAAAGTTTTTGGGCTTGTACGAATGAGAGAACTTGCGAAATAGCATAACAGATGCAAAGAATATTGACTTTTGAATGTTTTTATCTATGACCTTGTATTTCTTATCACAGCGCAAGCAATGCAACAGAAATGTAAAGGTTTTAGGCTTGTACGAATGAGAGAATTTGCCAAATAGCAGAACAGATGCAAAGAATATTGACTTTTGAATGTTTTTATCTATGACCTTGTATTTCTTATCAGAGCGCAAGCAATGCAACAGAAATATAAAGGTTTAGACTTTCACGAATGAGAGAACTTGCGAAATAGCAGAACAGATGCAAAGAATATTGACTTTTGAATGTTGACGCGCATATCAAAGTTTCTTTCTTTGTATTCCTTTTTGTATTTGCAGGAAAGTGATTTTGCGGTGTGCAACACGACTACAGTATTTCTAATGTGGACGAACACAGTCAAGCAATACGCAATTCTGATTTTGGAGCGCAGACAATTTGGAAAGGTCACAGAATAACGGCACCCTTGAAACCAGTAGTAAGTAACCTGCTACCTTAATTGAGTCAGATTATCCCTTCAAAACTTGGTGTATTTTTTACACTAAATCAAAATGTGCAATTCAAAATGAAAACAAAACCCAGTAACTAAGAATCTTCTGTTTAGAATGAATTTTTTCTTTGTCGCTGCAATGTATCAAAAGTCCTGTAAAAATTCCTAATGGGAAATGTATTTGCAAAACAAACAGTTGATGTTAGGAAAGAAATTTCAGATGCAGATATTTACAGCAATGCTACAGCAGATATTTAACTAAGAATCTTCTGTTTAGAATGAATTTTTTCTTTGTCGCTGCAATGTATCAAAAGTCCTGTAAAAATTCCTAATGGGAAATGTATTTGCAAAACAAACAGTTGATGTTAGGAAAGAAATTTCAGATGCAGATATTTACAGCAATCGCTACAGCAGATATTTAACTAAGAATCTTTTGTTTAGAATGAATTTTTCTTTGTCGCTGCAATGTATCAAAAGTCCTGTAAAAATTCCTAATGGGAAATGTATTTGCAAAACAAACGGTTGATGTTAGGAAAGAAATTTCAGATGCAGATATTTACAATTTGAAGAAAAAAGTTGACGCTGCGTACAATTGAAAACCAGAAAGTATAACACATGTTAACATGCCAAGAGAGGTTGCCAATTTTAGCACAGGTAATATTTGAACTCGCTTTGTACTGACTCAGTTTATGGTAACAGGTTACATGTACCTATGGTTAACCACTTAAGGTATGGTGACAATTTGCCAGCTGATAACGTAACTCTTGTTAATCGTTGATGAGGTTTTTTGTTTATCATTCCGAAATTTCCCAAATATCCTTATTTCATGAAAATTACTTTTATATGCAGCTGAATAGTTGCTGAATAATGTTGCAGTATTTGACACAAAACCATCTCAAAATTAACTGTACGTCAAATTTGTGACTTTTTGGAGATGCACATTGTACAGCCTTCGTTAACAAAAACGTCTTTTGTTTAGTACGTGAAACCTACAATGGGCCATTTTAAAAGAAAAAACCCCTTTCTTATAAACCATCTTTTTCTGTAATTTCAAAAATCTTTCAAGAAGAAACATTTCACTTAATATTCATTTATTATGACAGCAAAATCATTACTTGAAAAGATAGGTAACAAGGTCAAGGATATCAACTGGCAAATTACCAACCATTCACATCATTTCAATGCAATGCCAAAAAAGACTGGAATCTGGTCAATAACGCATGTTTCTTATATTTCATTACTGCTCAATTTGTAAGTTTCGTACATGCATATGAATCAATCTAATTTTAACTTGTAGATCGTAACAGATTTTCATGGAATTCAATAACTGCTTGCGTTTGATACACGTCAACTTTAGGTCCATTTTGTTTGGTAGTGACAAGAATTTACCCATTGTGAACAAATTTAAAAGCAAAAAAGGCACACAGTTGATAGGAAATTTTCAGAAAGAACACTTGGCCTAAAATTCTTTGCCATAGCTTTTCCAAAGTAAATATGACCAGATACCAGAGTTTTTTGGTTCAAATAAAGCACACAACAAATGAGTGCACCAGGCACTCATATCTTTAATCACTTCAATGTACAATAACTGTTAACAAGTCCATAAACTGTGAAACACAGTTTGCCAAATTCAGTCCTTGAAGTTGCATATTGCATTGTAAAGTTACTTCAAAAGCAGGAGTCTCTGGTTCAGATGGAGGCAAAAATATTTCTTGAATCAAGTTGAAGGATCAATTTTTCCACAAATGAATCGGTAGTATAAATTCATCTTGGTTAAATTGAGATTTGTAGGTGAAGAAATTTCCAGGAGATGGTTAAACACATGCCGACACTTCACTTCTGATGTCATTCAGGTAGATTTACACAGAGGTCATCTTGTGTCTTCAAACGTCAAATCCAAACCATCTCAGCCTTTGAAAGATCTGAACAAGAAAAAACAAAACAAAACGATGTGATTTTTCAGAGACCACAAATAATATGCTTCTTTGAAATGGAAATTAACTTGACTGAGCAGAATGCACATTCTGAGAATCCTCCGCAAATGCATAAGAACGACCCTTCTGTGATTGAAAATTGAAATACTAAGCACTCCTTTCTTTTTTAATTGTTAAAACCCTGGTAGTTCTCATGTTCTTAAAGAGTGGAAGAGTTGCACAGATGACCATCACTTTGCTAGTAATGTGCAAAGTCATGAGTCAATGTCTAAAAAATGAGTCATTATGTTTTCCAAATATTTTGTAACATTTCAAAATATGATATATTCTTGTATATTCTATATTACTTGTAGGAACCGACCAGCATTAAGACTGAGAGGGTCACCTATGAAAGTCTTTCTCTTTTACAAACAGTTTTAAATTTTGTGTGTGATTTTATGAAGCCAGAAATCTGAGCTGTTTCTCAGACAATAAAGAATATCCTATTGAAAAATGACCAAAGACATTGCCTTCAATTTTGTGGCTTTATTCTTGTAATTGTTTAATTTGGTTAATATCTTTCTGGTTCTAATTGTGTTTTATCAGAGAATATAATGTATGTTCTCTACCGTAACGTTATTAACATTATCATTTGGTAATGTTTGAGCCTGAAAAACGGCATGGTGCCGCACCCTGAAATTATTCTGCCGCAGCTCTCGGCAATAAATCTAATAATTTGGTCAGGAGAGTAATAAAACCTACCCTTTTGGCCTTCAGAGTTTCTTAAAAGACAAATCATGTCAAGAGCTTTCTTAATATGGCGGGAACCTTCCATTTTATTGGAGTTTGTGAAAACACGGATGAAGAAATTGGTGTGTTTTCTCCCGTGGTGCAGACATCGTGTTACCTCGACGGAACGCAGGCGTGAAATGGCGCGTCTTGATTTGAACAAAGCATTATTCCCATCATGCTCTAAAAACCATTCAGAATCACTGGGGCATTCAATAAAACAGCGCCCTCTATCTATTGTATTAGGCAAAAAACAATAGGCCAGGGGCTACGTCACTCTGTTGCTAGTCTTGTTTCAAGTCGTTACTATCCCCGTTGAGCTTAAAAAGACCGTACATTGTGGTCTATTTCACTACTATCGGGATAGCAACGACTTGAAAAAAGACTACACACAGTTGTAACCTAGTCTCTTTTCAAGTCCGAACTATTCTGAGCGAGGTGAAATGGACCGCAAAGTACGGTCTTTTCAGCCGAGCCCAAGATATTTCAGACTTGAAACAAGACTAACCCTGCCCACGTGTTCCTTATCAAATAGTCAGTAGTTAGTCTCTTTTCAAGTCTGAAATGCACTGAGCGAGGTGAAATGACCGCAAATTATGGTCTTTTTAGCCGGTCACGTGTTATTTTGTACTCGAAACAAGACTAGACACCGCCCACGTGATTCCTGTCAATTTGTAGGTTTCTCTGACACAGTGTTAGCTTAAAAGTCGTTGTTACATTAAAATAATGTTTAGCAGGCATTCTTAATCTTTATTTGGTTATCTGAATCAAGCAAATATCTAAATTAAGGAAATTAGCAGTCCGTTAAACTTAAAAATAGACGAGGAACACGTGTTCGGTGTTAGTCTTGTTTCAGGTCTGAACTATCTTTGGTGCGGCTGAAAAGACCGTACTTTGCGGTCCATTTCACCTCGCCAGTGCATTTCAGACTTGAAAAGAGACTACCTACTGACTAGTCGATAAGGAACACGTGGGCAGTGTTAGTCTTGTTTCAAGTCTGAAATATCTTTGGCGCAGCTGAAAAGACCGTACTTTGTGGTCCATTTCACCTCGCACAGAATAGTACGGACTTGAAAAGAGACTAGGTTACAACTGTATGTAGTCTTTTTTCAAGTCGTTGCTAACCCGATAGTAGTGAAATAGACCACAATGTACGGTCTTTTTAAGCTCAACGGGGATAGTAACGACTTGAAACAAGACTAGCAACAGAGTGACGTAGCCCCTGGCCTATTGTTTTTTGCCTCAAACAATAGATAGAGGGCGCTGTTTTATTGAATGCCCCAGTGATTCTGAATGGTTTTTAGAGCATGATGGGAATAATGCTTTGTTCAAATCAAGACGCGCCATTTCTCGCCTGCGTTCCGTCGAGGTAACACGATGTCTGCACCACGGGAGAAATCCCATCAATTTCCGTCATCCATGTTTTAAAAAATCCCGGTAAAATGGAAGGTTCCCGTAATATTGAGAAAGCTCTTGGCTTGGTTTGTCTTTTAAGAAACTCTGGAGGCCAAAAGGGTAGGTTTTAATACTCTCCTGACAAAATTATGACAATTTATTGCCGAGAGCCGCAAGTGTGGCACCATGCCGTTTTTTGAGGCTCAAATATTCAACTATAAAATTATGCTTACATTTTTACAATATCACCTTATTTTTATAATGTTTATAACGTTACGGGAGACGACATAAATTATAGAACCATAACACTGAAGTCATTTTTCAATTCTTTATTGTCTGAGAAACTGCTCAGAGTTCAGACTTTCACATACCTGCCTAAAATCACTTCAAAATTTAAAACCGTTCATAAATGGAAGACTTTTACATGTATAATGTATTAGTGACCCAGTCTTACAAAGGTAGTATCATACTTTGGTAGCATACCGAAAAATAAATCTTCACAGATTTACCTATAACTTACACTTACAGCGTATAAAGATGGTGATGGTAGAAACAAACATAACGTTAAAATTGTTCTGCCTGAAATGCTGTATTTATCCGGAAAAGAGTAAAACCAGTGACCAAAATTGTTTATGATCTTTTAAACATCAAAAAGAAAAGAGAAAAGACTAAGAAATACTGTGGCCATTTTCCATCGTTTTCTCAAAAAGGTGGGCACCGTATGGGGCTGAAATTTTCACAGATGACTGTAATTGTATCTTCCTTGATATTTGTGCCCATGAATACGTATTTCTTTGACAAAAACCAAAGTATGATATTACCTTTAATGCTGGTCGGTTAGAGAAAAAACCATGAATATCTGTATAATTTTCTGTAATAAAACATATCTTGAAATACTGTAATCATCAAATAACCATAAGGGAAACTGATCCCAAAGTGATGGTCATCTGTGGAATTCTTCCACTCTTTAAGAAAACGAGAACATGAGCAAAGAAGCATATTTTTGTGGTCTCTGAAAAATCACATCATTTTGTTGTTTTTTCTTGTTCAGATCTTTCAAAGGCTGAGACGGTTTGGCTTTGACGTTTGAAGACACAAGAGATGACCTCCGTGTAAATCTACCTGAATGACATCAGAAGTGAAGTGTCGGCATGTGTTTGGACATCTCAACATTTTGTCAGCTACAAGATCTCAATTTAACGTCAAAATATACAAGAAATATTATTGCTGCAAAATTATCTTCAAATATGAAAAACAAACCTTGAGGCTTGCCACATGGCTGAAGCTAATTAACCCACTTATGCTAAACACGGCCATAGACAATGGTATACTACACTGTTTGAATTCTTCTACCAAGATTAACAAATATAACCAATTCATTGGTTGAAAACAAATGGAGCATTCAACTTGATTCAAGAAATATCTATGCCTCCATCTGAACCAGAGACTCCTGCCTTGGAAGAAACTACGATATGCAACTTCAAGAACTGTATTCGGCAAACCGTGTTTCACAGTTAGATGGACTCGTTAACAGTTATTGTACATTGAAGTGATTAAAGATATGAGTGCCTGGTGCACTCATTTGTTGTGTGCTTTTATTTGAACCAAAAAAATCTGGTATCTGGTCATATTTACATTCAAATAGCCGCGGCAAAGGATTTTTTGAATTTTCTTTTCAACTTTGTGTCTTTTTCTGCTTTTAAAATTATTCAGAATTTGAAAATTCTTGTCACTACCAAACAAAGTGGACCTAAAATACTTATACTTTTCTTGATGAGTATCAAACACAAGGAGTTATTGAATTCTACACAAATCTGTTGAAATACAAGTAAAAATTTAGTTTCTTCAGATTGATTCATATGCAAGTACCAAACTTACAAATTGAGCAGTAATGAAGTATTAGAAATGCGTGTTAACTTATTGACCAGATTCCAGTCTTTTTTTTGGCATTGCATTGAAACTATGTGAATGGTTGGTAATTTGCCAGTTGATATCCTTGACCTTGTTACCTATCTTTGGAAGAATGATTTAAGCTGTCACGAGATAAATGAATATTAAGTGAAATTGATTTTTTTTAAAGGTTTTTGAAATTACAGAAAAAGATGCTTTATGAAAAACATGTTTTCTCTGAAAAAGTGGCCTGTTTTAAGTTTCACATACTGAACAAAATCCGTTTTTGTTAAAGACGGCCGTAGATTGTACATCTCCAAAAGTCAAAAATTTGACGGTTGATTTTGAGATGGTTGTGTCAAATAGTGCAACATTGTTCAGCAACTACATGTACATGTATTCACCTGCATACAAAAATAATTTTCCTAAAATAGGCATTTAAGGATATTTGGGTCAATTTTGGAATTATAACAAAAACAAAAATACAAAATCCTCATCAACAATTAACACGAGTTACGTTATCAGCTGGCAAATTGTCACCATACCTTAAGTGGTTAACCATAGGTACATGTAACCTGTTACCATAAACTGAGTCAGTAAGCGAATTCAAAGAAATATAACTTGGATCATCAAATAACCACAAGGGAAACTAACTGAATTATTTTAAGTCGAATTTGTAAGTCATTTAAAAAAATTCAATACCTGCATCTGAATTTTTTTCGTAACATCACCGTTTTGTTTTGCAAATTATACATTTCCAACCAGAAATTTGTACCCGAATTTTTATACATTGCAAAGTGAAAAAAACAGAAATTATTCTCAAAAATTGTGAAGGAAAAAAGAGGAAAGTGAAATGTCTAAAGAATTTAAAATGTTTCAGAGGAAAAGCCTGATCATTGTGGAAAGTTGCCCCAACCATGCAGGGGAAAAGGGACTAACATGAGCAAAAAGTTTCTGATATATTTTCCATTTTAAATTGCACAAGTTCATTTTGGTTTAGCCACATAAAAGAAAACCAAATTCGGAAACAACAATTTGAATCTGACTCACTAAAGGTAGCAGGTTTCTACTGGTTTAAAGGGTGCCGATCCATACATTATTCAGTGACCTTTCCAAATTGTCTGCGCTGCAACCTCAGAATTGCGTATTGCTTGACTTTGTTCGTCCACATTAGAATCACCGTGTTGCATACAAAAGCACTTTCCTGCAAATGCAAAAAGGAATACAAAGAAAGAAACTTTGATATGCGCGACAATATTCAAAAGTAACATCAGAATTGCATATTTGTTTGACTTTCGTTCACATTAGAATCATCGTGTTGCACCCATGCAAAAGCACTTTCCGCAAATACAAAAAGGAATACAAAGAAAGAAACTTTGATGTGCGCGTAAACATTCAAAAGTAACATCAGAATTTCATATCTGTTTGACTTTGTTCGTTCACATTAGAATCATCGTGTTGCACCCAAAAGCATTTTCCTGCAAATACAAAAAGGAATACAAAGAAAGAAACATTGATATGCGCTACAACATTCAAAAGTCAATATTCTTTGCATCTGTTCTGCTATTTCGCAAGTTCTCTCATTCGTACAAGCCCAAAAACTTTATATATCCGTTGCATTGCTTGCGCTGTAATAAGAAAAACAAGGTCATAGGTTAGGTTTCAAATGGCATCTTTGCAAAGGGGCTGCATTGCAAGTTGAAATGTGTCCCAGTCGTACAATCTTTAGGTTATTTACATATGACCTCTGTGCAGTGTCAGGTTAATGTGTATAGAGGTCGCATGAAAATTGCCAGAAGTTTGTATTGTTGAAACTATTTCAATAAGCATCTTTGAAAATGGTCTATAATTAGAGGGCGCTGTTGATGCTGGATAATAGTCTGTTGAAATAGCGCCCTCTTACTGTTGTCCATTTTTCAGAGAGGCTGTTTGCAATGTAGTCCCTTTAAAACCAGTTAAGTGTACTCTTGGTTAACCACATATATTTGTAAATAGAGGGGGTACTTCAGGTATTGACAAAATAAAAATGCAAAAAGAGATCACTGTCTATCGTGTCAATTATTTTTTTTATTATTTTTTTTTTAATTGCAAGTGCCGGTTGGTGCGCCCTCTGCTGTCCAGAACATGAAGCAACTTAATGACCCAAGCACTTCGGCTGATAAAGCGCCCTCTTGAGTTGAAACCCAACTTAGTGTCCCTGGTATTCTGCTCAATAGGCGTTCTGCAACACACATTTCAACAAGCTCATTGCCTATGCAGGCTTTTGTTGGCATGCAAATGCCGCGCATTGTAAAGACTAGCAAAGGCCTGAACAAAGCTTAGAAAGGATTCATTGTTGTACACTTAAATCTTAATAGACCTGCATGGGTGTACTTCAGACTTCACCCCCTGTTCGGGCAACAGGCCGCTATATGTTCTTGGAAGACATTTTGGTGGTGAACTTTGGAGGCAAAAAAAGCAAAAATAAAGGCCGATTCATCTGGACACTTCCACTCCATCACTAATTGAGTCCTTGACCTTCAAAATGACAACAACTTCAGCCCAGATGATGATGTGCTGACCAGAGAAACAACATCTCAACATGCAGCTTACTTCGGCAAATTTTGAATAACGTTTTTGCCCCGAATTTAACTGTTTGTGAATTCTGAATCACAAATTACCCCCTCAAAAACCATGAACTCATGCGCAGTAATGAAACAATCATGTCCTCATGGATTTCTTGGTTTCACTTGTGTAGAAGAAGAATGCTACCAGTATTTTCTACGCTAATACCTGAATAATTTTACTTATTTACCTGTAACTATCCTAGTTTACAAACTTTTTATTAGCTGCTCTGACGTATTCCAGGTCGGAATAGTTTTTAAATTGCTTGTGATTGTTTTTGTTATTATTATTTTTCATTATTCTTTATCACCCTTCTCGGCCTAACTTTTACTTTGTGCTTTTGGTTTTAATAATCGACTTCTTATTCTTAGCATTATTTCAATGCTTAAAAGCTAAATCATATGAAAGCTTATAAGGTAAATTTGCATCAAAAAAGTATTTTGCTTAATTGTTTATATATTAGGAACATGACAGAATTTTGAATGAGTCAATTTTGTTAGCGCCCTATTCTTAGTCTGCAATAGTACTGCTACATACCATAGATATGTATGCTGCCACAAAAATTATTATGACATCAACATGATGTCATCATTTTACCCCTAACAATGGCAGATTGCCTTGACATTTAGTGTGTACGAAATCTGTGTTACATATAATCTTACGATTTAATGATAAAGTCATTATGACATCATCAGATTATTTACATTTTTTATTCCTTCGTTCTTTTTCTTCAGAATTCAACCTATTTACCTCACGTCAAAAAACATGTTTTTTATTTTCAGGGATGATTTTGCTAAACAGAATTAAAGAAAAGTAATCATAAAAGATTATTTTGAGGCTTTAAACCCTAAAAAAGAAGGAAAAATGTCTTCCTTATGTCACATGTTCGTAACCATAGTTACGGATACAACCAAAGCTACAGAACTGTGTTGTCGGACTAATGAGCAAATTCGGAACAAAATCGGAACAGCTTTCGTGTTCGCCCACGGGACGAACATTAAATGTCTAGTTATTACTTGTCTATGTTTGGCCATTTTTATACCTATTTTTTATTCCTGTTTATTTTGTTAGTCGCAGAGATGTGATCATTTTTTACATCTTTTTAATTACTTTTTGTTTGTTTATAATCTTGATAATTATACTGACTTTGCAAATATGTTGACCTATGTGGAAATAAATACTGAAGTGAACTAAAGTAAATTGACTCCTAATGTAGATAGATGGTTTATACCATAGGTTTAGGAATCCTAAACCTATTGCATTTTTTAGTTTCATTTATCAAGGTATCCTATGGTAGCATTCATTGTATTTTTTAGAGTGATTTACTGATTTATTCTAGATCTGCGTGAATAAATTAATCTTCTGATGAAAGGCCCTAAATGGTGCATGCTAGTCAACATGTTAAGAGGACACAACTTATATCTAAGTTGAAGTTAATGTGTCTTTCTAATAATTATTTGTTTATGTTGCAACATCATAATTTTTGCATAACTTTTGGCCATTTATATTGGGGCTTCTGAAAATGCCCCCATATTGGTTTATTCCTAATTTTATCTAATTATTCTTTGATTTTTTGTATATTTTCAATTTCAATAATTGTACCGACTTTGCCAGTATTTTTAGGGTGAAGTTAATATGAAGATAACTTTTTAGGGTTATTTATTTATTTTTTTTGGCATACATTTTGGCCATTTATATTGGGGCTTCTGAAAATGCCACCATATTGGTTTGTTCCTAATTATTTTGTCAGTTGAAATCTCTATCACACAACTAATATTTAGGTTGAAGTTGATGTTCCGTTATCATGTTACATTTCTATTATTGGTTGTTTCTGTTGCAACACGGATCATTTATAATTTTTTTGTAAAAGGCTGTTACTTTCTATACCAGCCTTTTGGTGCTTCTGAAAATGCCCCCATATCAGTTTATTCCTAATTTTATCTGATTATTTTTTGACTTCTTGGATGTTTTCAATTTCAATAATTGTACCGACTTTGTCAGTATTTTTTAGGGTGAGGTTAATATGAAGATAACTTTTTATTGTTACTTTATGGTTATTTCAGCCTTTATCTTTATTTCTGTCATTTGGTTACATTACTGTTGTATTCTTAGCAAGATTTTATATTAACAATTACATGTACTTCACTAATGCAAATTATGTTATCATTTTATCACAGTGCCACAGCTTGCTAAATTTTTTAAGTTTTAAAACCTTAAATTCTACTACACAAGTGAAACCAATGGTCAAAACCTGAGAAGTGTAATGAAGTAAACCAGCAATGCCAAAAAACTGTTTCTCTAATCATCACATCAACAACTGAGTAGAGGTCACCATCATCTATCAGGTCAAGAGCCCCCTCAGATCAGAAGCAGATGTCCTATGCAAAAGGGTTGGTCATCATGACCGGCCTAAAAAGAGACCTGGTTACACAGGAACAGTAAGATGAAGGGTACCAACTTAGGATAACAAAAGTATCAGTGCGAAAAAAACTGTGCGAAAAAAAGGGTCCTCTGTCCTTCGCACCAATCATACAAGCGCTATCAGCATCTTAGTGTACAACAATCAATTCCTTTCTTCTAGTTTTTGCCGCAAGCAGAATTTGGGTATGAGCTTGTCAAATCATGTGAGGCAGAACACTTACAGAGTAGAATACCAGCAACACTGAAGACAGGTTTCACTCAAGCTGACGCATATCAACCAATGCACCCGGGTCATTAAAGTTGCTCCACATCCTATAGACAGCAGAGGAACGCACCAACCGACACTCACATGCTCGTCTGAGCTTCTTTCCTATGTGTATTTGATCTGTACAGGATTTAAACACTTTAACAACAGATTATAACAATTTTAAATAACGATGTGAGAATTACTCCAACAAACAGAATCTAGATCAGCTCCTTAAAATGTGACGATGTACATGGGAAGGAAAATTTAGACAAGAAACTGTGAAAAGTTTTGTGCTGTCCAAATGAAAAAGCTTGTTTTTGCTTCTTAAGTTTTGAAGAGAAAATATTTTAAATCAATTTTGTCCTGATGTTTTGAAGCAGTTTTGAATTTTGGGATACATAATGAACAGTTCAAGGCATTTGACATTATATTTCTATAGGAAAAATTGCTACTATTAAGTTCAAGAAACATGCACATATAAATATGCATGCTTTTTCAAGGCTTCTGCATGAATTTTCATGCATTTTCTTGTATACAATTTTAGTTTGTTATTGTTGCATAGCAAGATACACACACAATAAGGAATTTGGCACATATTTTGTAGGAAATAATAGTATTGAATGTGAAATATGCACAAAAATATGCATTTTTTTTTAGTGCTTCTGCATGAATTTTCATGCATTTTCTTGTACGGACGCACACAATTTGAGGTTGTTATTGTTGCTTAGCGACGCATGATCAATCTGTCTGTTGGAGAAACTCACACACCCACAAAGATAAAACATAAGAAAAAAGCAATAAAATAGAATTTTAGAGTGCATTCATTTGAAATTATGGAGTTGTTCATTAGGTCTCGAAAAAAAATTTGGGAAAAAAGTTATTGCCAACACCCCCCCCCCAAAAAAAGACCAAACAAAGAAGGAAAAAACCCTATCTTTTTTAAACCCCAAATTGAATGATATGTATCTCAACTCAAAAAAATAACATGTGAATACCAGAATTAAAAAGAAAAAATGTAAAAGATGAATCTGAAATTGTGTCAAACCCACATTTTTGGACATCTACAACCCCTGTCACTTCAAATGAATGAACCCTAAAACATGTACAAAAATTTACTTCAGATTATTAAGCAAAGATATGGTTCAGGATTGTGAATCACATTCAAACATTATGTAGGCCTAAAGATAGAATTTTGCCATGAAATTTAAAGGGGTTTGTTTCAAGTCCCACCCAGGGGTACAACTGGTAAGAGTTTGAATTTGAAGAGGATGAGAAATTCATGTAAAATATGTAAAAAGTATTTTATGAGTGAAACATATCGACTCAATACTGTCTAATTACGGGCAGTCATGTATTATGTCCACAAAGAAAAAAAAAGATGCTGATATTTTAGAAAAATTCCAAAATGACTAGAATTGATGTTTGAGAACTGGAGATCGAAAAGGGAAAAAGCTTTCCAAAATAGCTCTGAAAGAATTTCATGTATAGGCCTAAAGAAAAGGAAATAAAAATGGATATTTTATACATGTCTGAATGTGATACCAAATCCTGAACCACTATAGATGCAAGTTTTAGAACTTTTACAATGAGAAGGGATGGATCCATTTGTGAAGGAAAAGAGGAAAGTGAAATGGCACAGCAGCATGATCAAATTTGATGGCAGAATTTGGGATTCAAACATGTCACATTTAGAATGTTTCAGAGGAAAAGCCTGCTCATTGTGGAAAGTTGCCCCAACCAGGGGAAAAGGGACTAACTTGAGCAAAAATACAAAGTAACAAGTGGACCTGATAAACGGTTCCCACCCAGGGGAAATAGTTTTGTGTTGCATGGACACAAGGTGTGACATACAATGCAGAATTGAAATTGATTTGCCACCAAGGCAGTGTTATAATTTGGGGTCTGAAAAACTGACTACAAAAATATCACGAATCCATCCCATCTTTGACATAAACCCTAGCTCGCTGTCAGAAACACACAATGCACATGACCACTTTTTACACTGCATTAGACAAGATTTAAAAAAAGAAGAAATTGTTGACATTGTTTTTGTTTATGCATTGAATACACGTAGCTTGGAATCAAATTTCATTTTTGTTTGAAACCATCATTGGCTCAAGAAAGACTGAGTCTACAAAGTATCATCTTCTTCATATCATGGCCATCTTCCACAAGGAAAAGATCCATCTCAGGCAAGAATTTGACTATTTTGGATATTTTTAAATAAAATCGAAATTCCCAAAGCCAACTTGTTTAGCAATGATTAGCATGGACATTCAGCTGTCATAGCATTGAGTGTTTCTTCAGTACAACAGGCAAAAAATACAAATGTATGATACAATAAATTACACATCAATAAAGAGCGTGATCCAAAATTAGGTAACATTTAGGGAAAAAATTAAAATTCCTTCAACAACCTTGAAAATTACTTCTTTTTACTAAGAAAGGATCATATTTTTCTAATCTAAAAGGTATTTCTTACAATGTCACCATTAACTCACGAGTATCATGCGTTAAAGGTGAAACTAATTATTGTAAAATGTGAGGGACGGACAGCAACTTCATTTAAAAGGGTGAGTTCTGAAATTAAGGAAGGGCTGGAATCCTGCAGTTGTTGTGCATATTAAAAGAATACATACCTATAGCTTTCTTACAAACATGGGTTAAACTAACTGCCCCTTCGTTATTAAACAGGAGGGTCACTTCAGCACAACATTCCCAATATTGTCCGTCCCTCACGCATTAGAATCATCTTTGTTTTTCTCAAGGCACAAAATAAATCAAATGGATTTAGAATATATCTTACCTATTGATGATTATCAATCACTACTGGGATACAACACTATTTGCATCTTGGCTTTTATTGTATGAAGTTATACCATCTTAATTATCGTGAGGGACGGACATGTCCGTCCCTCACGATAATTAAAATGATAATTCTCAGGCCAGTAGCGATATTTTTACACATGGTAACTTTCCAGGGTTTATCATTGTTGATGAACCAAGAAAAAAAACAGTGCAAAACATTGAGTGGAAGGGCAGAACAGACATTCTCCTTATACAGGTATCTCAATTATGTGGGTGTCATCAGCATACCTGATGAAAAAGCAGCAGTAATTTATTCCTACCAATAGTGCACAGCATGGCACTTTGCTCTTCGGCCCATTTTCCAGGAATATTATCCAGCCCCAGAAATTTTTCTGTGTCATATTTGATACATTTAATTTCACCTAAAACTATACAATGTAATACTTTTAATTAGGGCATGCACTGTGCCTTAAACATGATGGCAAGCCTATTTTTGAAATAGGGGTGTACATGTAAAAGGGTTCCTAACTGTACACAATGAATACTGAAGAATTTACCCATTTCTCCATTAAACCCCCTTCGATTTTCTTCCCTGGTGGTAATGCTGGTGGTCATATGTACATGTACATGTCAACTATTCAAGTACAGTACAGTGTCATTCATAGAAGGTGTTGGGCACTGAGCTAGAGAGTGAAACACAGTAAAAAAAATGGATAAAAAAGAAGCTATGAGCAGTGCGCAAAGGCAGTCCAAGTATAGGCAAAACCACCTTCGAGAAATCAGAAACCGGGAAAAGCTACGGAAACAAAGAGCACGAGCAAAAATCTACATGGATAAAGATCAAGCAGAAGGACATCGTAGAGCTGATCGAGAGAGAAAGCAAAGGGAGAGACAAGCCAAGAAGCACAGCGCAATACAGCCTAATGATGAAGAACCAGTACCTGAACCAAGTCCTACTAAGTTGCAGAATGGAGCAGATCAAACACCATTCAAGTATAAACAGACATTTTTTCGGAGTGTTAAACGTGCCAGTTCTGCCCTACCGCATTCTCCAGCAAAGAGGCATGCCATCATTCATCGTCTGGTAAATAACCTCAGTCCAGCAAGCAAGAAAAAAATTGCAGAATCATTGCCATCAAGCCCTTCTACTTCAGCCCCAACAGCAGGCAGACCGAAGACTCTGAATGATGCGCAGATAGCCAGTGTAGAAAAGTTCTTCCAGAAAGAGAGTATCACGTATGCATGTCCTGGCCGAAAAGATGTGGTCTACTGTGGAAAGGCGGAAGATGGATCCAAGGTGTACAAGTCAAAGCGCTACTTATTGTGGACTTACAGTTCCATTCTGCCAATGCTCAATGAGGAATTGAAGTGTGAATATGGCTGCACAATTGGATATGGAACATTCCAAAGAATGATGAATTTACCACAGTTCAACTATGTCAAAGTCAAGAGTGACATCCCTCAATTCTCATGCTTGTGCCCTGATTGTGAGAACTTGGACTTACTACTCCACTCTGTGGATGCCCACACAAAGCTGCCAACAATATCAAAGAGGGGCTTACTTTTCCTCACGATATGCTCCGATGACAATAAGGAGTGTATTGATGGTGAGTGTGATCTGTGTCCAGGAATGGAACTTCTCAAAGACAATTTGGAAGAATTACAGTTGGTTGACTCCATCACTTTTCATCAGTGGAAAAAGTCTTCGGAAAAAAAATATCCTGAAAAACTGCCACAAACTGTCACAGGTCCTGAAGCAGCAGAGGAGCTACAGAACATGCTAAAGAATTTCCGCCGTCATCACTATAACATTAAAGAACAACATGCTGTGATGCAAGCCATGCGAACCAGCATCCCCCCTGGAACAGCCATCTTTCATGTTGACTTTGCGGAAAATTATGAAAATAAGCAACAGCATGAAATTCAGTCTGCCTACTTTGGACATGAGAATTTTGCCCTATACACAGCATGTGTATGGTTTTCAAATCGATCTGGAGACACTGAATCTAAGTCATTTGTCGTGGTCAGTAATGAGTCTGATCATCATGAGCGAGGAAAAGCTGTTGCATTCACATGCAATAACATGTTGCTTGAAAACATCAGGCAGCATGTACCAAATCTTCAATTTGTAAACTTTTGGAGTGATGGATGCGCTGCCCAATTCAAGTCACGATATACGTTTGCTTTACTGTGTGATTATCCAAGTGATTTGAACATAACATGGAACTATTTTGAATCTCATCATGGTAAGGGAGTGGTAGATGCCATCGGTGGCACCGTGAAAAGCTCTGTATTCAGAGATGTTATGGCCCAAAAAGTTGTCTTAACATCAGCTTCTGAATTTGCATCATATGCAAATCAGATTCTGAAAACACAAGTAATGTATCTTGACAAAAGTAAAGTTGCTATTCTGTCAGAATCTCTGTCATCAGCAACTGCAGTACCTGGAACCAGGCAAGTTCACCAAGTTGTACGAAAAGGCATTGGTTGTCAAAAATGGAAGCTGCTGTTCTACAAAAATTCATCTTTCTCTGATGAAGATGAGGACAGTACTTGTATGCAGTCATTGGAATATGACATGTCAATTCACAGGCCACCAATGGCATCTACCACATGTACCTCCCACCCTCATGTTGTTGAAAAGGCTAAAAACGTGCCAGATACAGACTTAAAGGCTGGTCACTGGTTTGCTGTTTACTTCAGCCTATTTCATTATTGGTTTGTTGGTATTCTCTTGGAAATTGGAAATGGTGACTGCAGTCATAAAGTGAAGCTTGAATTCTCAGAACATGCAAATCCAACGCAAAATGTCTTCAAAGTCAAAGACACATGCTGGGCAGACAAAAAAGACATCTTCTTTAAGCTTAGAGAAGCACCAACTCCTATCTCATTTTCTCGGTCTTCAGTTCAAACACTGTCCAAGTCTGACTTTGAAGACATTCAGCACTTGTTTAAGGAGAGATTTCTGTAGAAAGTACAACTTATACAATCCTTTTGTCTGACTGCTTCCATCCTTAATAGGACAGGGTCCCAGTGTTGTAAGATGGAAATTGTTGTAAGCTAGCTTTGCTGATAGTTAACTACTGTCCGTCCCTCACGCTGATGATGTCCGTCCCTCACATTTATTTTGATGGCTCAAAATTATAATGAAATTAGATCAAATTATAACACAATTTGTGTTATTCTATTGATTATGATTCAGTCATTTAATTTACAGTAAACATTTTCATAAAGTTTTGTTTTTCAAAATTAGTCACATCTCTGTCCGTCCCTCACACACAAAATGTCCGTCCCTCACATTTAATTCAACCCAAGTGTAAGCTTTCTAGTAAGTGTTAGTGATTTAATATTTTGTCAGTGGGGAGTTTGAACATTAGTGTATTGAATTTAATTAACCACAGTTGAAAATGTTTCCAAGTTTCAATAATAAATACAAATCAGTAGTCTCAGGTGCAGGTAGTCATTTTTATTGATGTCCGTCCCTCACGCCCTAAAATCTTCTTTAAAAAAATAAAGAAAACAGACAAATTGAAAATGGCATGTGGCCGACTTGCACTGGTGTCAGGACTAAACATTTACATGTTTTTTACTGATGATAAGTTTTCAAGGAATCTTTGGCAAAGCAATTAATGCATTGATGTCCGTCCCTCACGTGAGGGACGGATTTGGATCACGCTCTAAAGTCAACAAAACTAGATGTCAATGTATGGAGGTAAACCAAAGCCCACTTATTTTTAAGTTCCATTTTATAGTTTTTCAGTTAAAGGGTGTCTGGTTCAAATCCCACCAGGGGCACCATGTGGATCTGCCATCATTAATGACAATCACACAATTATTTCTGATCACCTAAACTATCACTTATGAGCATAAATATGGTGTCTGGTTCAAATCCCACCAGGGGCACCATGTGGATCAAACAACTGTCTTTGATCACCTAAAATCTCACCTATGAGCATAAAGAGGGTCTCTGGTTCAAATCCTACCAGAGGTACAGGATTGGGTTCTCTAGTCGACCTTGTAAGCTCCACAAATTATTTAAAGACTGTAAACCTAAGAGTCCCTGGTTCAAATCCCACCAGAGGCACCAATGTGGATTGGGTTCCTTACTTGATCAGACAAGTTTCTCAGATAATCTGAGCATTAACCTAAAGTTTCTGGTTCAAATCCCACCAGAGGAACTATATCAGTGTTGAAATCCTTATGTCACATTCACAACAAAGTAATTGTCCTTCAGCAATGCTACACATTCTTGATCACAGAATTGAAGCTTTGGGTTTTTCTCTCGCAGGTATTAGGTTGGTCTCTGGTTCAAATCCCACCAGAGGAGCCTGATAGCTGCAAGTTTGCATTAATATTTCTACTGAGATTTACCACCTACATTGACATCTGAAATAAATGTTTAAAGCTGAATGGATTCTTGGTTAGGCCAAACAAAAATAGTTCTGCTTCCGGTTACACAACCAACCCTATTTTTTGATCGCGACCCTAAAAAAGAAATTTGGAAAAATTGAAAAAAGTTTTATAATTCCCTTGATTGTATTAAAAAAAAATTGACACCCAAAAATTCCCAAATTACCGACCCTTTTCTGAAATGCCATGTAATCAGAAGCAGAACTATATTTTCTTTGCCTTACATAGAAGTACAATTATTATCCATTGTTTCCACAAATATTGTTCCAAAAATAGATAAAATTATTTTATTTACTTTATGACGACTCCTTCTAGTACTGGACAGGCAACATCACTGGAATGGGTGACATCTCATTGGTAGAATGCCTTGACAAGATCACCTAATACAGTCAAAGAAACAGAAATTGGTTAATAATTGTATATCATGTATATAGGCCAAAACCATACAGCTATATTAAAATTACTAGAGCGCTAGCTCTGCGTTCTCCGTGAGTAGACGTTTTGAAGCCGTCTGGGCGCAGTCATTTTGAATTTGTGTGCGTGTCTGTGGAACAAGAACACTTTGACTGGAATGCCTTTCGAAGAGTGTACTCTATATGCAACGCTCAAGTATGCGCGAACGGTACCTAGCGCGTCTTTATGACGCATGAAATCATTGCGTGACTGAAGTGCAGAGCATGTGCGCGCACGGCCCTAAATGAAACACGCATTTACCGAGGGTGCGTCGGATTTCGGGCGTATTTGGCTTCGATGACGCACCCGTATAGAACACAACGCAGGTATGCAAATGAACGTACAAAAAATGTCCAAAATTGTGGGCTTTCCATAGGTTTGTGCACAAACATGGATGCGCCCAGCAGGCATCACTTTCAACACGGAGCTAGCGCTCTAGTAATTTTAATATAGCTCTATGGCCTAAACTGATACAACTAAATCCATATCCAATATAAATTCAGTGATGGAAATTGGAAAATGTATTGTTTGTATGGGATAACACATGTTTGGTAAAGGTCAGAGAACAGCACTCATACTTAAACAGATTTGGCAGACATAAAATAATAAAATTTTGGCTAATTTATCAATGAAAACTTATTCAATGATAGGAAACAGATATTTAGAAAGGAAATGGCTATTCATCAAGGTAGACACAGACAAGAAAAAAGGTGATCAATGTCATGCGATGTCGTGTAGCTGGTAGCGACGTTTCGGCTGCTGGAACTGCTAGCCTTCATCAGGCAACTGAAGAACTGTATGCTGATGTGTCCGTTATATCCTGTTGGTCCACATCATCCATGTTCACCGTAACATGTTCAGCGGACGTTGAATGGATCACTCTATCCGATGTCGTATAGTTCACTTTGCGGTTGGCTGGGGGTGTGTCGTCGGCGCAGCTTCAGTATCCTCGGGTGGTTCCATCCATTGCCTGGCATCTGTTCACCGGTTCATGCCAGCGTGTGGACGTCCCATGGGCCACTCCACATTCTGCTGGGAGCGTTCGGCTCTGATGTTCCCTGGTGGTTCCATCTGACACAGGGTGGTGGTCATGTGATAATGGGGAATCTGGGGAAGTCGATGCCGCTTTCTCAGTTGATGTTGTTCAGACGGAGGCGGATGTGAATAGCCTCCTTGATGCGCCTGGTGTACCAATGTTGCTCACAGTCGCTTTCACATCGTCGCAGTTAGGGTGGTGGCCAGCTTCCCAGGCGTGTTCAGCAACTGCCAATCCATCCACACATGAGAGCCTCATGTCACGCTGATGCTCCTTAATCCTATTGCAAATTAATTGGTTTGCCGGTTTTACCGATGTACACAACTCCTCTGCATCTTCCTGGTGGGACTGGATCCTTCGGATGGACAAGCTGGTTCCTCAAGGTGGTGGAAGATCAGAACACGGTATGGATGTCGTGTCCCTCAAGGATTCTCTTAAACAATTTGGAGATGTCATCCATGAACATGATGAAGGGATCTGCTTGTTCTCGAGGGTATGAGGCTCGCAATGAGGGTAGCTTGCACACCGCATCTCTCAGCAGCCGTACACCGCAGTCTTGTCACAAGATGCGAGGCACGATCGTGGACACACCGGCCACCCCTCGCTTTATGGACCCAGGATGGTACAAGTCAAAAACCAGGTACTGGTCGGTGTGCGTGGCCTTGTGGTAAATGGTGCTAGTCAGGCTGCTGTCGGGGTCTCTATGGACCAGGGTGTCCAGAAAGGAGATGATGTTATTCTCCTCGACCTCGATGGTGAACTGGATGCTGGGCTGGTGGTTGTTCAGGTGGGCGAGCAGCTGGTCAGACTGTGCAATGTTAAAGGTGCCATCAACATACCGCTTCCATACCGTGGGGCGGCAACCGGGGCGGACAACTCTGAAAGGCATTCCTCCTTGAATATCTCCATGTACAGGTCGGTGACGACCGCCGAGATGGGACTGCCCATAGCTGGCTCCTTCCATCTGCTCGTAGAACGTCCCTTCATGCAGAAAATATGTGGACCGCAAGACGAACTCCAACAGGGTAGCGATCTTGGTGGATGAAAGCGAAGTCCAGCTTGGCAGGTTCTGGTCTTCCTCCAGATGTTGTTAGGCTACTGCATGAGCCTTAAATGGGAACGTTGGTAAACAGCAACTAGACATTGAAGGAGATCAATGCCTCGTGGTGGTTGACCTGTTGTCTGCGGAGGAATTCCGCGAAGGCCTTGGAGTTGGGCACCATGTTTGCTGTGTTGCCGGTTAGTGGAGACATGAGCTCTTTTGCGTATGACCTATCCAAGTACACTGTACTTGGCAGGGATCCAGTCTCTACTGACTAGCAACACAGTGAACATGGTGCCCAACTCCATGACATTTTGTGGAATTCCTCCACGGACAATGGATCAACCACCACGAGGCGCTGATCTCCTTTAATGTCAAGTTGTTGTTTACCAACATCTAATAGATGTTCAGTCCCATATAAGGCGCATGCAGAGTGGCATTACAACACATGGAAAAAGACCGGAACCTGCCGAGCTGGACCTTGCTCTCCCCACCAAGATCTTCACCCTGTTAGAATCTTGCAGTCCACGGACATTCTATGAGCAGACGGACAGAGCAGCTACGAGCAGTCAGGTGTTAGCGGTCATCGCCAACTTGTACACGTTCGTGGAGGAAGCCTTACAGAGTTGCCCACCAGATTGTTTCCCCACGGTATGGAAGCGGTATGTCGACGACACCATTGTCATTGCATCGCAGACCAGTCAGACCAGCTGTTCACCCTCCTGACCATTGGTCAGCTCAGCATCGAGGAGAACAACACCCTGGACCAAAGAGAGCAGGACGGCAGCCTGACTAGCACTGTGTATAAACGCAAGCCCACACACACTGACCAGTACCTGGCTTTCGGCTTGCACCACCCTGAGTCCATAAAGCGGGAAGTGGCCAAGTGTGTCCATGATCGTGCCACACGTCTGGTGACCAGAGATGCCGTTTGCACACTGCCCTCACAGCGAACAAACACCTACCATCACCTTTCATACGTCGCCCAGGACCAGCACCAAAACGGAGTGGACTTAACTTCATGGATGATGGATGGCATCTTCAGACAGCTGAAGAGAATCCTTGAGGGGCATGACATCCATACCGTGTTCTGATCTTCCACCACCTTGAGGAACCAGCTTGTCCTCCTGAAGGATCCAGTCCCACTAGGAAGACGAGGAGGAGTTTATGACTGCAACGATTGAAACCAGGTGTATGAACATCAGTGAAAGCAGCAGACCAATCGGCCAGAGGATCAAGGACCATCAACGCAAAGTGACACTCCCCCATGTGGATGGATTGGCGGTAGCTGAATGCTGAAGACGCCTATGAAGCAGGCCACAACCCTACCTGGGGCGATGTGCAGTGTATCGACCGTCAACAACATTGGTACACCAGATGCATCAAAGAGGCCATTCACATCCGCCTCAGTCAGAACTTCAACTGGGACAGTGGCATTGACATCCCCATTTCTGGCTTCCCACTTTTTGGCACCACAACCACGGCTTGCAACTGATGAAACCCATGGAGGATGCTGAAGCCGCGCGAGGACACGCCCCCAGCCAACCACAAAATGAACCGTACGATGTCCACTAGAGTGACCTGTTCGAAGTCCGCTGAACCCGGATTCTGGCTTGCCACTATCCGGCACCAGGACCACCGTCACACAACGGATAGAACCACTGGAGGACACCGAAGCCGTGACGAGAACACACCCCAGCCAACCACAGAGTGAACTGTACGACGTCCACTATAGTGACCCATTCGACATCCGCAGAACACAGTATGGTGAACACGGACGTGGACCAACAGGATATAACGGATACCACATCGCGCAGCATCCAGTTCTTCAGTTGCATGATAAAGGCTAGCAGTTCCTGCAGCCGAAACATTGCTAAAATAACACAACATCGTGTGACATTGATCACCTTATTTTCAGGCAGATATATTTGAGTGGAAGGTTTTTACTATCATCATCATATTGTGAAAGTCAAATGTGAGGATTTCTGTTTCTGTTTTTTTTTTATCTTACCAACCATGTATTATCCAATATTAAAGGTTAAGCATCTTGACTAACATTTATTAGGAAAACACACACTTACTTGATTGATGCATAACCGATTCCAGATGATGCTCATGGTACCAGCCATGTTGTGTGTACTGATGGGAAATACAGTGAGTACAGGCACTGGTATCTGGGGTCTTGGCATCAGTTGAGATCAAGCCTGTGATAATAAAACACAATTAAAATGGACTTGAAAAATGGGTATGGTCTCTAGATAAATATCTTCCTATCAGCTTAACAGCAGTTATTGACAAGGTACAAGCAACTACTTCCAATTCCCCTGAAGCTTAATTGTTCTGGCAAAAAAAACAATTACTTATTAGTCAGTAAATTCAGAAAATATCAAGAAATAAACCAAGTCTTTCTGTTGACTCCTTCAAGATGCAAGTTCATTAAATGTATTTAACTTCTAGTTTGTACCTGTGGCATCTTCTTGGCTGGCTGAATAACTGGATGACTGCTTCCTAAGGGGATGGGTAGTTGAACAGTCAAACTAGATGGCTGGGCTGGGTGGCTGCATGATGACTGTCTCCCTTGACTGATGGACAGATAACTGGTTGCCTTGCTGGAATCAGGGGGCCTGGCATCAGCTCAGATCAGGACATCAGGTCCAGCAAAATTGAATGAAATCACACCTGTGACAAGAAAACAACATTGAAAATCAATAGTGTTAAAAGAAATGAAACTGAATCAAACATCCGCATCTACCTTCTAGCGGTACTCCTTTGGTCTCCTGATAGCCATCCCCCAGGCAGCCTTGCGACCCTTCCCCATCTCACCAAAATAACAATCCATCTGACGCAACCACGTGTCATGTGGACGCCCTTCCGGGCGAGTCCTACCAGTAGATTCTCTCATAGAGAGAATCCATCTGGCAGGATGATTACAAGGAATCTAGCAACTAGTGCTGTGCATCAAAAACGGATTCACGGGCTCCCGCTTAAAATCTTGCCATCCGGTTTCAAAATTACAAAAACGGAATACGAAACCAACATTTTTAAAAGTAGACTGACGTTTGCCCAATAAATAAACAACCCCAAAAGTGTATACTGTATAATACATACTTGAATTTCAGTCGTTTTGGGTCCATTTTGCCAAGCAGAAACAAACTTTTCGCAAACTTGATTAAACAAATATTGCGAACAGCCTTCCGAACGCGACGATCGCTCGAAAGAAGACGTAAACATATCGCGTACGATGCATCATGAACACCGCATGCCCACCACGTGGCCGCATGGCCCGGACCATGCAGCAGCGGCATTGCATCCAGAAAATTCCACGATGTGTAATGTGCGCCGCACCATTCAAAGCATACGTTGTACACCAGTACACAGTCGCCAATTCGCAATCAGGCCGGAAGTGGAAGCCTACATGTCGTACGTACAACGTGTGTATTTGGTGCATGCAGTCAAGTCACGCTCGGTACCGTGGATTTCGGCCGGCTTCAATGCAGATTTTTCGGTAAGAAATGAGACATGTCACGCTGAGCAAGTTATGAAAGATTCTGACTGAATATTCTGTAAGGTTGCCGGCACCAAATCATTGCAAGATTCCCTAACACGCACGTAGATCGAGACCAGAAACTGAATGTATACGTCGGCGCAACGATCGTTGTAGCATGTTTTACACACTCCTACATACAGCGCTATGCATCATTTGATCGTGCACATTATCGACACGTGCGTAATATAGCGCTATCATTCATTTTTATGAATCGGAGCTCGGGCAACCGCTAATTTTTTCAAAGCGTTTTCCGGTTTTCAAAAGCTCCGAAAATGCACAGCACTACTAGCAACATGAACGTACAGTCGCATTTGCGCTCACGTATCATGTAGGTAAATAGGTTTAAACTGACTCTCCCTGAACTAGCAGTTCTAGCATCCGAAACATCGCTACCAGTAACACAACATCAGGTGACATTGATCACCTCATTTTCAGGCAGATATATTTGAATGGAAGGTTTTCACTATCATCATCATACCAATCATGTGTTATCCCTTTAAGGCTAATCGTCTTGACTAACATTTAGTAGGAGAAGTCACACTTACTTGATTGATGCATAACTGATTCCAGATGATGTGCTCCCACATGAGACATGTGTACAGAAGGGAAATACAGTGAGTACAGACGCTGGTATCTGGGGTCTTGGCATCAGTTGAGATCAAACCTGTGATAGGAAAACACCATTAAAATGGACTTGTAAAATGGGTATGGTCTCCAAATAAATACTCTCCTATCAGCTTAACCTCAGTGATTGACAATGTACAAGGTACAGGAATACAAATTCACAAGCAACTGATTCCAAATCCTCTGAAGCTTAATTGTGCTGGCAAAATATCAAGAAATAAACCAAGTCTTTCTGTTGAAAAGTTCATACTCTTTCAAGATGCAAGTCTGTTGAATGTATAACATCAAGTTTGTACCTGCGGCATCTTGGCAGGCTGAATGACTGGATGACTGGATGACTGCTTCCTAAGAGGATGGCTAGTTGAACAGTCAGACTAGATGGCTGGGTGGCTGCATGATGACTGTCTCCCTTGACTGGGCTTGACTGATGGACAGATAACTGGTTGCCTTGCTGGAATCAGGGGGTCTGGCATCAGCTCAGATCAGGACATCAGGTCCAGCAAAGTTGAATAAGATCAAACCTGTGACAAGAAAACAACATTGGAAATCAACAGAGTGTTAAGGGAAATGAAACTGAATCAAACATCTGCATCTACCTTCGAGTGGTACTCCTTTGGTCTCCTGATAGTCATCCCCCAGGCAGCCTTGCGACCCTTTCCCACCCCAGCAAAATAACGGTCTATGTGACACAACCACGTGTCAGGTGGACGCCCTACTGGGCGAGTCCTACCAGTAGGTTCTCTAATAGGGAGAATTCGCCTGGCAGGATCACTTACAGGGAATTGAGCCACATGACCGTATAGCTGCATCTGGCGCTCACTTATCTCACAACTTTTCCTGAGCAACCTCTCGTTAGACACATGGTCCGACCAGCGGTCCCGAAGGATCCTTCTCAGAGACCCAGAACCAAAGAAATTGAGTCGCCTCCCCAGGCCCCCAGCCAAAGTCCCTGTCTCACAATCACAGAGTAAGACAGGCAAGATAAGGGACCTGAAGACCCAAGTCTTTGTCCTCTTGCTTAGGTATCGTGAACGTCATACAGACCTGTCCAGTGAGTCCATCATCATTCCACAAGCCCTAACATAAGCAAGTTTGAAAATCTAGCAATAATTGTTAAAGTGTACCTGTCCCAATCCAAGTGAGGCATCTTCTAGTTATGGCTGAATGGCTGGATGACTGCTTCCTAAAAGGCTGGCTAGTTGGACAGTCACATTCTCATTGGCTGGGTGGCTGGAGACCTGATTTTTTCCTGATAGACTTGAAGGCTGGTTAGGTGGGAAGTTGGACAGTCACGTTCTCACCAATAAAATGTTTAACTGGTTGGTTGGTACCTGTCTCCCTGATAAACCAGAAAGCTGGTCAGGTCAGTTGCCAGGCTGGTTGGCTGGCAGGTTGGCTGGCTCCATAGGGGAGTCAGGGATACTCCGACTGGTTGGATGACTGGCTGGAAGGCTTGTGACTGTCTTCCAATAAACCAGAAGGTCATCCAGTTGGTTGGCAGGGTGGTTGACTGGCAGGTACTGCCAGGTTGGTAGTCTTGTAACATAGTCATGAATGCTCTGACTGGTTGGATGACTGGCTGGATGACTGGCTTGGCTGGATGACCTGCTTGGCTGGATGACTCCCCTGGCTGGATGACTTCCCCTGATGACTGGCTGGATGACTGGCTGGATGACTCGCCTGGCTGGATGGCTGGCGCCCCGACTCCCCTGGCTGGACGACTCCCCGGATGACTGGCTTGGCTGGATGGCTGGCTGAATGACTGGCTAGATGACTCCCCGGATGACTGGCTTGATGACTGGCTGGATGACTGACCGGATGACTCCCCTGTCTGGATGGCTGGCTGGATGACTCCCCTGGCTGGATGACTGGCTTGATGACTCCCCGGATGTCTGGCTGGATGACTGGCTCGATGACTGGCTGGATGACTGGCTGGATGACTGGCTGGATGACTGGTGACTGTCTCCCAATAAACCAGAAAGCTGTCTAGTTGGTTGGCAGCTGGTTGGCTGGCTGGTAGGTAGTCTTGTAGCGTAGCCATGAATGCTCTGACTGGAGGCTGTCCAGGAGCCTGTCCAGTTGGTTGACAGGTTGGTTGTCAGGCTGGTTGGCTGGCGGGGAGGTAGGAGAGTAGGATAGTCATGAATGTTCTGATAGGTTGCCTGACTGTCTGGACAGCTGGTTGCCTTGACAACATCTGGAATCTTGGCATCAGTTAAGATTAGGCTGAACCAAGTTGATTAAATCAAACCTGTGACAAAAAATGACAAAAGGTTGACCAATCAGCAAAAGCCTGTATGAATCCATGATAGGCTTTGGTTTATGTACGCAACTGTTACATTCTATGGGCTACTAATTTGAACCATCCCAAAAGACAATAACCTGAATCTGCTGAACTCACAGTAACAAAGAGACTCTTTTGGGTGATTAGTTTACAGGTTTAAATGGAAAGAATTCCACTGACGAACTTCAATCTCAGCTGTGTAAAACTGGGGTAGCATATCTTAAAAGTGAGTTTTACAGGTGTTTTTGTACCTACAATGATACACTTCGAATGCTGTGACAACCATTTTTTCAAAATGTTCTACGTCAGTCCCATAGGGTTTATGCACAATGTTGATGGTTTTAGTGGAATTATTAACGTTTGATCATTCCATTTCGAATAATAATCCAGTGCAATTATGAAAATTGTTAAATGGGTAATTGTGGACAAGTGGTTCCTAAAACTACTTGTATCAGGGTGTATACCAAGAAGCTGGTAAGAAAAATGTACTTTTTCACTGAAATATTAGAGAAATTTCTTGAATCTAGGGTTATTTTTAAGGACTCAGGAACTTTGGAATAAAATTAAAAATATTGTTTGGGAGCTGCAGTACTAGAAGCTATAAAAACTTTAGTTTTCGAAACCACTTGTCCTCTCCTTAGTTTTGGGAACCACTTGTCCACAATCGTGGTTGAATGGCCAACTAACTATTTTGGCATGGGGCTAAAACTAGGGACACACCCCCAAAATAAATGAGGAAGGGGGTGTGGCATTTAAAATGTTAAACCTGGGCATCAATTTCTAAATTGTTTGGACACAGGCAATAAAGGGAAGAATTCTACTGATGGACTAGGCCTATACAGAAAAAGCGGCGATTGTAAAGTACATATGTAAGGAGTAAGGACCCCCTCCCCCGTGTGTTTATCATGTGCACGCCCATCCCCTTCACTTGGCGCATGCTGTGTGCGTTACGCTAATTAGAAAAACACAGGCGAGTTCCGAACTTTACAATCATTCACAATTGCCGAAATAGGCGTTAAATGCTTTAAAAGTTAACTTACTGGATGCACGTTATGATGAACTTCAATCTCAGCTGTGTAGAACTGGGGTAGTATATCTGAAAAGAGACATTTACGGGTTGTTTTGACATCCAATGATACACTTTCGAAGATGCATGTGCCAACCATTGGATTAATCGTCGGGCTCCCGTCTGTATTTATCGTTGAATTTATTAATAAAACGTCTAGGAACTAGACATAGCTTGAAAATGAACGCTTGAGGGCGCTAAATACATATTAAATGCCTTTTTTTTTTAAAGTTTAGAAAAAATCCCTGCTTGAATTGAGGGCGCTAGATACAAATTATAGATGCCTCGTTTTGTCATTAATATTTCCAATATCCCCGCCCGTCTAGTCGAAATGAATGAATTCTAGTCCCTTCCAGGAACAAACATAACCAATCTTGAACAACTCACGTTTAAATGAAAGGTTTATCATTTAACGGCAGCATTGACTTCTTTTTGTATTGATTATCATTATAATTATCTGATAATAATGTTCATGCCCCATCGAGTTTTGTACCCGCGATCCATCCAGGGCTCCTGCACAAATAATTCCAGTTTGCCAATTAGGCCACGTGAAAATTGCGGCAAATTCTTATAAAAAAATATTCAAATTTAAAGCACCTGGTTTGGATCATACATCGGAGGCATAATGTTCAAATTAAGAGGGGTCCCGCGTTTTTAGAATATTATGCAGCTCACCGATGTTGTAACTGACTAATAATTATGGAAATTATGTATAGGGGTGGAATTAAGAATCGCCGTAGGTGTTTGATAGTTTATACTTCTGAAGAAATATTAAACAATTTTAGTCCAAACAGTGAATCAAAGAATCTAATAAAAGATGCGTCTGGTTAAGTCTTAATACATGAACATCAGACGATTCAAGTCAATTACACACACAAAACATTGCGAAACAGAATTAATATAATTGCCAGTTTAGTCTGCTTTCTTTTTATTACTTATCTTCAAGTTGTAGACTCACATACATTAATCAATAGCCTTTTCATAGTCACAAAGGTAATTATTGCAGATCGAACAAAGCCAATGAGATCTTTAATTAATTTGTGAAAATAATGCGAAATACAATAGGCTACTATATAAAACAGTTTAAACGACCAATGTCACAGTGGTTGAGTAAACCGAGTGACAGAAATCAAATGAATTAATCTTTGATATATTTTGTGGTGAGTTATGTTTTTTGTCGATTTATTAGGCCCATGACTGTCACGAAAAAAAGTCAAGGTAAAACAAATTAATTAATGATACACTTTTATCGATGGCTATAAAGACAAACATGGTTGTTAATACTTGTTTGTACGTCAGGTTTTTCATGGATAATATTAATTTTTGTACATAATTATTTGCATAATTTATTTGCATTCAAATCGACTTTGATATGGCTTTAATTGGTGCAAATTACGTTTCATTTAATTGTGTTTCATTATTTTTCATCATTTTCACACTGATTATTTTCTAGATCCTAGCAAAAGGTACACTCTCCTTGTCAGTTATTAATAACCACGGCTTCGATTCAGTCACAATCTTTATCAGACGGCGATAGGCCAGACTGAATTCAGAAATTATACGTTTGTAAATTTAACAAGGGATGATGAATGGTCAACACAAAAAGGAAATAATATCGTTCTTTTCCAATGCCATAATTCACTTAAAGGCTTATAATTCTGAGAAAATTATAATATTAACTAGCTAGCGTATTATACAGTAATCCAAACACAAGTTTTTGAGTGGCGCCCTCTTGTGATACAAAAATGCATTGATGTCAGTATTATTACCTTTTACACTGCCAAGTCATTTTTTATTGGAATCTGGGAGGCCGGAAAGCTAATCATGAGCAAAAGACCGGTAGGGAAATGTTGAAGATGTTGTCCATGATGCCGAATATTCGCCTATCTCTGTGTTCCTTTCAGGAATAAATCGTGAGCCACGGAGTGGTATAGTAGTGCACGAAGACCGAAAAACACCACCGCATTTTTTTGTTTTAATCAAACGAGGGCGCCATTCAAAAATTTGTTTTTGGATTACTATTATTCCCAGCTGACGATATTAAGCCTCCCCCCTGTTCATCGGGGATAGGTCCCGATAAACATTGCCATCTGCTGGCTTAGCTCGCCGAACATACTTGGAGAGACATACATTAAGAATGATGATAGGTAGACAACACACGGAAATGATTCCAGTTGACAACCAGAGAGCATTCTGGAGGGGAAAAAAAGTAAGATCAAGTTAAGGAAAATATAATCACAATCGCCCAAGGATCGGAAAATACGGGCAATTCACAATAGTGCGCCACCATGAGTTTGTAAAGCGTTGGCCAATCACAATGCGCGGAATTGGTTTAAATACCCTTTCAAGATGCGCATTGGGTTGACAAAATTGGCGCACTATGGGCGTTTACGAAATGGAGGCTCATGCTCAGGCTCCAACTCTGACATCCATATGCTGAAAATATAGGTTGTGGTTTTTCATTGAAGCTTAAACTCTGTTTTCCTTTTCAAACCAGATAATCTACTTCACAGCCGCATGCAGCAAAAAGCCTCACTTTTTGGATACCCGTTATTTCAGAATGGATTCACGAAATGGAGCCGGAGCCGGAAATGGAGCCGTTTCGTAAACGCCCTATGATTGGCGACTTCAAAATCTCATTAAATTGCTTAAAGATTAAAAATTATTGTCTTTTTAGAATCAGTGACTAAAAGTAATACATTTCTACCAAATTACCAGACTGTACAAATCATCAAACCCAATGTCGCCGATGGTACCATCAATGACTAGTAGGCCTAAAGACATGATATTATTGGAGATTTACTTACGAAACCGGTTAGGAAATGTACACAAACTTCAGCCACTACGTCTTCATATGCTCGGGCAATCACACCACAACGACCAATGTCATTCGCAATCTAGAAAATAGGGAATATCAAAAATAATTTTTTAAGGAGAGAGTATTACATTTCTAATAATGGTGCCAAATGTTATTCCTTTTCAAAAACTTGTTTATGAAGAAAGGAAATGACTTATAATTTTGAAATAGGTATTGGACGTTAGGATTCATCCTAACAGCAGAAAATTCTACATCCAGGACATGTTGCAATAGACCTAAGGCCAATTTCATGGAGCTGCTAAGCACACAAATTTGCTTAGCACAAAAATGTCTTGCCCAATAAAATAAACCACTGTTAAAAATTCCCTTTGGTATCCATGGTCAGCGGACAACACCCAAAGAACAATCACGGCACAACACAAGGAAATTTGGTTGTTGACCCTGTTTTTATTAAGACAATAATGTCATGCTTAGAAATTTGTTTGTGCTAAGCAGCGACGTGAAATTGGCTCCCGGTCTGAGGTCATCGTCATCTTCTCATATTCTGTCCGTTCCCAAGACTCGTCTGGCAACCTATGACGACAGGGCTTTCTCCAGCTTTGCACCGCGTCTCTGGAATTTTTTGCCAGACACAGACAAGTTGAGGGACGAAAATAATCTCTCACGCTTCAAACTCCATCTAAAGACATATCTTTTCAATCTTGCCTTCCATCTTTAACCTTCCCAGACCTGCGCCTTTGAATGGTATTTTCCTCGATCCAGAAACTGTGCGCATTATAAATGCTCTATTATAAGAGCATTCCTTTTGCTTGTTATTTTCAGATGTAACATACGACCTATGCACCAAGATATCAATGTGAAGAGAAGCACATAATTTACCACCTTCGTCTAAATGTCACGTAAAGCAGAATACATGTACGTATAGTGTCACTCATACCTTATTTTTGGGTTCGTTGATAAGTTCTTCCGTATCTGAAATAACGTTGTCGGCGAATGAAGTCAGTGACTGTTTTCAAAGGGAAAGGAAATCAGGAAATTACTAAAGCATAAAACAATTACTGTAGGGTAGCCTGTGTTATGTTAATTAATAACTGTTGATTTTTCACATGCACGGCGCCAATGAAAACCAGTTTTGAACTATTTGGGCATCCCTGGGTAAATACATTTCAATAAATAAATAAATGCTAATAAATATGAATATACAGGAACCAATACTGGCGATTTCAATACCCAATGCAATGCGCAACCAAGATTTTGCAACGAATTGGCCAATCACAATACGCGGAATAATTATGTGGACCCTTTCAGACACGCATTGGGATTGTGATTGGCCAACGCATCGTTAACTCTTGAATCGCCCGTAACTTTCCTTTAGTTCGCAATGTACTTGATATTTTGTCTGTTTCTTTCAGATTTGCTGTTTTTTAATGCTCCAATTCGGTCAAATGGATGACTTACCGCCGTGATAATATTGCTGGCATCTGATGAAAAGTCTTGCAAGTCTTGTGAGCGTGACGAGATGATTGGTATTGCATCAGCTGTGAAATTCTATAGAAATCAGTAACATAAAAATACCCCCTTACTGCAAAGTTCTTATTAAATTTATAGGTGGTTTTACTATACGAAAACAGACGTAGTGCAATTTTCCTTCAAGAATATGTGTCTGCTGCCATCAAGAGGCGGGAGTGACATTTTCATAATATAAGAGGCCTTGCTCAAAGCTCGGCTCCGGCTTAGGCTCCGGCTTCGTCTCTGAAATCCACTGCTGGAAATAATAAGTTGTGAATTTCATTCAAGCTGAAGCTCTGTTTTCTTTTTCAAACCAGAGAATTAACTTTCGAACCGCAGAGACAAGTCTCTATATCCGTTATTTCAGAATGCATTCACGAAATGGAGCCGGAGCCGAGCTTTGAAAAAGACCCTAAATAATTTTGAACCTTAAATTCTTAAAAAAAAAAAAAAAAAAAAAAAAAAACCAAGGAGGCAACATGACAAATCAAACTACATCCAAAAAAGTATGCATTTTTACCGTAACTTGGTAGAAAGCGGCCTCGAAGAAAGCAACTTCCAGTGAAAATGTGTCCTGCAGAAGTAATAAAATACCAACTAAATTGCCTATGAAAAGAACAACAATGCAAAATGCAAAATTAAGATAAGGTGCGTTCGACACCAGACGGTCGCTGACAAAGGGCGTTTACGAAACGGAGGCTCAGTCTCAGGCTCCAGCTCTGACATCCATAATGCTGAAAATTATAGGTTGCGGTATAACATTGAAGCAAAAGCTCTGTTTTCTTTTTTAAACCAGACAATCTACTTCCGAACCGCTGTGAAAAGCCTCTATTTTGATACCCGTTCAATTTCTGAATAGATTCAAGAAATGGAAACCGGAGCTTGAGACGGAGCCTGAACCTCCGTTTCGTAAACGCCCATAAACCGTCACGTGGTACTTGACGTCATTAAATAGTTACCGTAGCAATCACGTCGTCATAATAAATTTGCAAATTTTTTTTAAACATAATATGAGTATAATGAATATAATTGGAGTATTACAAAAAGTATTGGATGAAAGCAATGATTCAGATCTGGTTTAGTGAAGAAAAAATCATATCTTTTTTTAGTAGAAACCAGACGACACTGACAAAATCAATAAAAATGTAGAGAGAATTCGTTCTTACCAGAAGTGTTAATAGGTTGGCTCGCATGGTTTCCAAGGTTTGTAACTCAGTGATGACGACATCAGCATAGTCAACTTGGTCCTGTTAAATTAGAGGAAAAAAACACTGCAATGAGTGGCACAGATTTACGAAACGGAGGCTCAGGCTCAGGCTCAGGCTCAGGCTCAGGCTCAGGCTCAGGCTCAGGCTCAGGCTCATGCTCCAGCTCTGAAACCCACATGCTGAAAATAGTTTTTTTTATTGAAGCTGAAGCTCTGTTTTCTTTTCCAAACCAGAGAATCTACTTCCGAACCGCAGCCAAAAGCCTCTATTTTGATACACGTTATTTCAGAATGGATTCGTGAAATGGAGCCGGAGCCTGAGACGGAGCCCTGAGCTTCCGTTTCGTAAACGCCCTATAATAGACCTACTGACGAGAGTGCCCCAAGAGTTGGCCAATCAAAATGCACGGAAAAGCTAGGTCGAGCGATTTTGAATCGCATGTATTGTTGGGTCTGTTTGCTACTTTGCTTCACGCACACGATCAGTGATCCCGCTGCTCCGGATCCCATTTAGCGTATCCTGAATGGGGAAGTGGATCTGCAAGATCACTGATCTCGTGCCTGAAACAATTCAGCCCACGGTGCCTTTTAAAGTTAATATCATACTTTGGTTTTTTTTGTCAAAGAAATACAGATTCATGGGCAAAAATATCAAGGAAGATAATTATAGTAACAGTCATCTGTGAAATTTCCAGTTCCATACGGTGCCACGTTTTGAGAAAACAGTGAAAAATGGCCATAGTATTTCTTAAGTCTTTTCTCTTTTATTTTTGATCTTTAAAAGATAAACAAACAATTTGGGTCACTGGTTTTACTCTTTTCTGAATAAATACAGCACTATAGGCAGAAATGTTAACGGTATGTTTCTACCATCACCATCTTTATACCCTGAAAGTTATAGGCAAATCTGTGAAGATTTCTGTTTCGGTGTGCTACCAAAGTATGATAGTACCTTTAAAACAAGATGATTCTTTTTAATTTCATATATAATAACAGTGTCCGTGCCATATACCGCTTTATATTCCCAGAAACAAATTATAACAGGCCTATTCTGACAAAAACAAAATTAGCTATTTGACCCATGACCTCTGACCTGAAAGTCCGATTGAGACGACCCGTGGTCATTGTAGCCCTCCCACGTCTGATTGATGAAATAATTCAAACTATCAATGGTCTCATTTGTTGGTAGGGCTTCCGTAAGTTGGCGTAACTGCAAAAACAAAAACACAGTGTATAATAATATAAAAGGCCAACTGAATCAACGAAAGAATGAAAAATTCAACTGAAACTACGGAGCTCCACGAGTGCCATTCAACGTATCCATAAAACCACATAATTTTATCTCGCCAAGTCGACTTTTGGAGTGGTTAAAGTCGTCTTGTCTCAATAATTATCTGAACCAGATGACATTTAGTGAAAACGAGAAGTCGACGTATCATTTTTTTCCTGATAATTTATCTGGCCAAGTCAACGAAGTGCATCTAAAGTCGTCTAAATAACCTCAGTTAATTTATTAAGATGTCTTTACAAGGTAAACTATCGGGACAAGTCGACTTCCTTCTTTCAGTGAGTCGTCTTGGCGAGATAAAAAAAAATCATGATATGCCGACTTCGTAGTTTTCACTAAGTCATCTTGTACAAATAAATTATCTCTATAAGTCGACTTTTTGGGCTTAATAAGTTGACTTGGCAAGTTGACAAGTAAATTATATGTGGTTATCTGGTAACGGCACTCGTGGAGCTCTGCATGAAACCGAGAACAAAGGATAAATAACGAATGACACATTCGCTCGAAATTTGCAAAGAAAAACCACTGAAATGCAAAACGTCAGTAAAAAATTTCGACCAAAAACACTGCGTCTGACTTACTCTTTGGGCCGACAGGACCAGTGAAATCAGCGGGAATGCTGGCGGCGAGATAGCGGTGACAAGAAGGCTGAGATCGGTAGGGCCCATCAGGTCAAGCCCGCCGATTGACGCCGTCATGTTGCTGGTAAAGGTATCCACGTATGGCGTAAACTATGACCAAGATAAAACATTGGATACGGATTTTGGATAAGGTGTGACTCAATTCTGTAAGTCTACCCTGAACAGACATTCAATTATGGTAATTGTTGTAATTAATGACTTTTCGTCGGGGAAATATAATTAGGCAAATAAGCCTCGCCCTTGGGCACTGTTTACTCAGTGCTTTTAAAAAATATTATACAACATAATTGGTAACAAACCAATACAGACATGTTCACACATTTACTTACAGGATATAATACGGTAATAAAAATGTTGTTGTCAGCAATGCTGTATTTTATCCAAAAAAGAGTAAAACCAAACACCAAAACCTTTTATCTTGGAATGAAAAAAAAAAGAACTCGAGACAGCTATTCCCACGCAATTTGGCGTATAAACAATTGCAACGGGTTTTCGCCGTTTTCTACTGTTTCCACAGATCAATTCAGCTGAACATTTCACAGGTTTGTTTTTATTCCATGACAGATCGAATTAAGAGCAGCCTGCAGCTACTCTGTCACCTTTACCAATGTTGTACATGCCCCTTAAGTGCACCGTGAAGACAACTGTGTATATTGTAGTTGATGGCAAATGCGAAATGACTGCAATAATTCTGTTTTCACTGCTACAAACCTCCTGTACATCTACGCCGTCAATATCGTCCAGTAGCCCCGCTGATGAGAGATGCAACGCCTCATACAGTGTCTGATCATCCTGGCAATCCCTAGCGATGAACCAAACAAACTCAAAATAAACGGGTCATGGTTAGAACCGACCATTCCACGCCCAGGGAGCAATTTCACAGAGATGCCTAAGCACCAAAATTTGCTTAAGCACCAAAAACCTTAGTAGATAAAATCAGTATGCCAACCAAAAAGTTCGTGAATGTTATGCTCAGCAAACAATAGCTGAATACAAGTCAAAAGCAATAAACATCACATGAAAAGTGTGTTTGGTAATGCTGTTTGATCATTGAAGACTTACGGTATAAGCAATTTTGCGCTTAAGCAGCTCTATGAAATTGGCCCCAGTTCTTTTGAAATAATCTCTCTTAATTTCATGGGAATTATTTTCATAATGTGGTGTGCCGAAATCAAACGATGCCTTAAATTAATCAATTTGTGCGATCATGACCGTTCCATGCACAGGGACCAAATTCATAGAGATGCATAAGCACCAAAACTTGCTTAAGCACCAAAAACCTTGGTAAGTAGAATCAGTATGCCAGCCAAAACTCCTTGTGAATACTATAATCTGGGGCCTATTTCATGGTGCTGCTAAGCAGAAGAATTTGCTTAGCATAAAAATGTCTTGCCCAATAAAACAAACCACCGTCAATGATTTCATTTGATGTTCACGGTCAGTGAACAACAGCTAAAGAACAACCAAACACATGAACATTTGGTTGATAGGCCTAACCCTGTTTTTATTAAGACAGAAAAGTCATGCTTAGCAACTTTTTGTGCTAAGCAGCCCCGTGAAATTGGCCCCAGCAAATATGGCCGAATACAAGTCCAAAGCAGTAAACATCACATGAAAATTTGGTTGGTAATCCCGTTTGATCAAAGAAGACATTTCATGCTTAAGCAAATTTTGTGCTAATAAGCAACTCTGTGAAATCGACCCCACAGTTCTTCAAAACACAATTTAGGAATATCGTCTTCAAATTCCCATGAGTAATTTGGTTCTAATTTCGCAAAGTGCTTGTATAACAAGTCAGTTTGTAAAAAGAGCCAGAGTCTGGGGGCATAGGCCTATTGGCCAGATACACCTGCTGAAGATCGATGTCAGCATCAGGCTGGCCATCGTACGTAGCCAGAGGGCGCCCCTTCGGGTCGGCTGAGCAATTACAACGATGTTCCAAGACAAATCGATTGGGCTTACTCAATGAAATGGCGAGCTGTAAGATTGAGCGGAGAATCTCCGAACTGAACGACCGAATCTAACAGTGTATTGCCGCCCCATAGTTCACGGTTATCAACCACCTGAAAATAAAATATTTTAGAAAAACATATTAAATTTTAAACGTGCCTTAAAGGTAAAGTACAGGATTGGTAACATACCTAAATAGAAATCTTCACAAATTTACTTATAACTTACAGGATATACAGATGGTGATGGTAGAAACATACCGTTCATTTTTTTTTTGCCTAAAATGTTACAGGCCTATTTAGAAAAGAGTACAACCAAAGACCAAAAAACAGCCTCGATCTCGGAGATGAAAACTCATTGTTTCGAAACATTTGTTGAATGACGCCCCCAACGACCGCTGAAACCGATATTGAATTCTCATTCTTAACCAAACTCAAACTGATTGTCACCGAGGACGTGCATTGTTTGTATATTTGAGGAACATACTCAGTTACGGTATTCATAGACCTTTCTTTTGAGTTTAAAAATAACCGCTGGTGATTGGCATGGGCTGCCAAATGTTGCCAAATATTTCATTTTCGACAGAATGTGACCAAAATCAACATTTTAGCAAACTTTCCACAGCTATACAAAAGACACACCACCCATGTTTGTGTTGTGTTTATTAAATTCAGCAATATCTTTGAATGATTATGAAACGTTGTGTACAACATTGTGGTTAAATGTATATGGTTTTGCTTGGCTTTGATGGCTTGCCATAGTTTAATCCGCCATCTTGGTTGGCATGAACTCGATCTGTGACGTTGCAAAAAAAAGGTCTTCACTAACCTTGTCGAAGATGCTGAGATCAACCATTGCATCACATAACAGCGTCACATTCGCTCCGATGATAAACCAAATAGCCGTCGGCACGCAGAAGATGACTGCAAAAATGAAGGTCCATGACGTCGAACTATAAACGTAGCAAATAAAGAAATGACACCAAATAATATCACTTCACGTTTGAACAGGCTCTAAAGGAGCATATAATTTAAACATATTGAAAGATTAAAAGGAAGGGGTAGAGGAGAACGATGAAGAGGTCTGGGTCGATTTCACGATTTTACAATCGATCGTAACTCAAGTTAAGAAGGATAACCTATCGTAGGGACCTATGCTATGTAGGGCTGCAATGCATCATAAGTCCTACGATTGATTGTAAGTTACGATGAGTATGATGAAATCGACCCCCGGGGTTGGTATGAGAAAAGAAAGCCCGGCGGAGTGAGTGTAATTTGGTATAACCTACGCCCAATTACATACATTTTGATGGGATGCTCATACTACTGACAGCTAGTAATGGCTGCAAGACGTGTTCATAGACTTTGCTGTTAAATCAGTGAGACGATAGGGAAAGAACATCTGCTTAGCAGATAGAAGTTAAGCAAATATCACCACGGGCCAATTTCATAGAGCTGCTTTAAGCACCAACATTTGCTTAAGCACCAACAACCTTGGTAAATAAAATCAGTCGGCCCTATTCCAACCAAAACACCTTGACTGTGAATGCTATACTCAGCAAATAATGGCTGAATACAAGTCAAATGCACTGAACGTCGCATGAAAATTTGGTTAGTATTCCTATTTGATCAAGAAAGACTTTTCACGCTTAGCAAATCTTGTGCTTAAGCAGCTGTATGAAATTGGTCCCAGAGGATCGAGACTTACTGTTCAATCATTGTGACGATAGAGGAAGAACATTTGGAGCTATTATACTTAGCAATAAAGATTCTACTTAGCAAACTGGTAACCATAAATCACCAGAAGTGACTTCATTCATAAGCAAATTGTCTTGCCCTACTCAGATAGCTCCGATCTATAAAACTTACCACCATGCTATATGCTTCATGCATCGGTTTCACAATGTTATCACGTTACATCTAAGCGACCATAATAAATTTCAAAAATTCTGGTTTTTTTTACCCAATCATAAACTGGCCGCCGCACTCCGATGTATCACTCCGCTGACTTGGCCGCCTAGACTTCTTATATCCACACGCTCCAAAAAGTAGTCCCAGTATGCAAAGGAGTGACATGACGAACCCGATGGACGCAAATACCATGAAAGCCACATAACTAATGGGAGACAATCAATTTAAGACAAGTGTGGACAAACCTTAAACCAACATTTCAAATCATGTTTTATTTTGCATTTTAATATTGTCACTCTCCTTCAACTCTAACAAGTTTGAATATTATCATCAATTAAACACAAGAGAAACTGACTGGATTAATTTTAAGTCTTTGCAAAGTGAACAAAGTAAAATTGACTGGAGCAGGATTCAAACAAGCGACCACCGAAATACCATATTATTGATCGCCGATCTACCAACTGAGCTATCCAGCCCTATGTTGGCGGTGTCCCTAATAGTCAATTATCTTTGTTCGTTTGGCAGTCACAAGCCATGAAACCACTCACATACCGCCAAATCCCAAGGATCATTGAAGATACGCGCAGCATTAGCAATGCTGCAACCTGAGAAGCAGTACATGGTGATCACTCAAAGAGGATGCTGCTCTCTAATCAATGAAGTTTGAATATTGACTTCAGTATATCAACCAGACGCCGAGTGTCTTTTTAATATGTGCGCGTGCGCCAGGAGATTAATCAGTGGCCAATTTCATAGAGCTGCTTAGCACAAAAATTCCCTAAGCATGACATTTCTGTCTTAGTAAAAAGAGGACGAAAAAACAAATGTCCATGTGTTGTGTATCACTTGCAATTGTTCTTTGCCTGTTGTTCGCTGACCATGAATATCAAATGAAATTTTCAATGATGGTTTGTTTTATTGGGCAAGCTATTTTTGTGCTAAGCATTTTTGTGTGTGCTTAGCAGCTAAGCTGAAATTGGCCCGTCTGCCTCATGTGTGTAAGGCTATCTATCCCCCATCGATTGCAGAATTACAGAATCATTTCATTCAAAGTTTATTTCAGTACTGATTTTAGTGATTGTAGGAGATTGTAGGAGTGATTGCCATAGTTCATTTTCATTGACTAACCTGTACATGTCGTACTCCTCTACCAGGTCCACGTATTCCTTTATTTGATCTCGGAAGCCCTGCGTATCCAGCGATTCTCCTAAACTCTGTATAGATGGGACAACAGGTTTTATTCTGTTACTGATTCACACTCGATCTTTGCAGAAACAACTTACGAACTCTGCATGCATATGCTTATTTATGTAAAGCATTGGGTTGTGTGGAGTGAAAAATATCATGCTGCTTTGTGAAGAATTCAGCTGTAACCCTCAGATAGACATAATTCAAGGTGCATCCACTCTACATTCGTTCCACATCATCTACATCTACATAATTTTCCACATCATCGAAGTCAAGCAACCAGTCACTCTCCTGAGGACGAACAGGGCACACTGTTCGGAACTTGGAGATAATATCTTCTCAGAGCCACACACTCTCACAGAAGAGAAAACATGGTGTCACCGCAAACCTACATTCTTTTAGTACTTCCATCATGCATAGCTTCAAGCCTTATTCACCCTACATTCGAAGCAGTGCAATCAAACCAAAGTCAATTGGATTCAAAGTAGTCTGGTACCCGTTTTCTTTTTAGAATTGGTGTTATCTTTTCCAACGGGTATACAAGGATGCTGACAAGATGGATGCGTCGTGAATAACGCGTATTGTAGTCGAAATACTTTATATCATAATCTCTAAATTAGCATTTATGTTTGAAGTCATTTGAAAGTCAGCAAAGAAAAATTGACCGGAGTGAGATTCGTACCAGCGACCTTCTGAATACCGTACAGGCGCTCTACCAACTGAGCTATTCAGCCTTATGTTGGTGGTGTCCCTAATAGTCAATTTTCTTTGTACACCCAGTCAGTTTCCTTTTGTGTTTGATGATTTATATTAAAAGAAATATGCATTTAAAGGGAATGCGTTTGAAGTACAGTATAATAATAGACTCTTTTCCAGTCGTGGTGCTAACCTCTTCTAGTCCAGAGACGACCTCGTCCGTTGCATTCCATACAGTCACCTCGACATCTGTCAAAATGTTACCGACGTCTGCTGGAAGAAAGACAACCACATGTTTGACATTTTCGACACTATCGTGTTAACTGCACAATATAAATACATTGCCGAATAGTTATGCGATTTTGTACACATAGGCCTAATTTAAAATAAATATATACTTAGAAAGTTTTATTTCGAGAATTCACATCCAGAATGAAATCGGTAAGACTGATTTTAGAATAGTTTCTATAAAGTCAGTTGACCACCCAGTGCCCCACCTGGGCAACATGTTACCTAAAATGTTACCTCAAATGTTGACAGTGTACATTCTGCCTTAGATAAAACTAGAAGTATGTAATTCAGTTGAGTGCCAGGCGAATTAGAATAAAAAAATACTTTGTACTTGTTAAAAGCAATATCATACTTTGGTTTTTGTCAAAGAAATACTCATACATGGGCAAAAATATCAAGAACAAATACAGTAACAGTCATCTGTGAAAAATTCAGTCCCAAACGATGCCCACTTTTTGAGAAAACAGTGAAAAACGGCCACAGTTATTTCGTAAGTCTTTTCTCTTTTATTTTTGATCTTTAAAAGATCAAAAATAATTTTGGTGAGTATTTATACTCTTTTCTGGTTAATACAGCATTTCAGACATACAGATTTTAACGGTATGTTTGTACCATCACCATATACTTATACATACCCTGTTAACTTATACGTAAACATTTCTGTTTCGGTGTGCTAGCTGCCAAAGTATGATACTACCTTTAATATGTAACGAGTGCATTGCCCAGTGGCCTGAGTTGGGGGTAATTTGAATTATGTGTGGCACACCACAGGAGGGAATAGGCACTTCAAGCTTGCTCGCAGCAGCATAATTTTTTACCACATTTTATGATCTTCCTTTTTTGCTAAAGAAAAGGAAAACGAAAGGAAAATCAGTATCCCTAACCTAACCCTAACCGGTCTATTTATATTTATTTCTGTACTAAGGTCGAGTTTAATTACCCAAAATGAACCTTCCTCTGATATTTTGCTTCTGACCTTCATTCGTTGATCGTTTTTTAAACACGTGCGGTATGATTGTAAACCTAATCTAATTTCATAACAATGATTTTTGGCGCTTTAGGAAATATGGATGTTTACACAGCTCTATGAAATTGGACACATTGTGTGCAGCTGCCTCAGTGATGTACTGTACATACCCTGAAAGGCCTCGTTGCTGGCATTGACTACTGTGGCCTGAGCCTCCTTCAGTGCAGCATCTCCCTGTAAACGGAAGGCATGTACAAATTCACGAACGCAGTATACATGTTCTGACATCAGTTATAATGGCTTGAACATTTTAATATTGGAAACAGCAGAAACAGAAACAACACATAAGCACTAGGCAACTCAAGCATCAAACAAGCAAATTAATGTTTGTATGACCACAAACACCAAACTTCTTACTTAAAGGTTTACTGAAATCAAAAGACATGTGAAGTGGAATACATCTGTATTGTTATAAACATCAACACGTCTGTCATTGTTTGTGCTAAAAAAATTGTATATTTAGAAAAAGGAGGTATTTTAGACCCATAATTTAGCACCCCACTTGAAGAAAAACATTGCTTACGTCACACACAACGCCACGCAGTATACTGTGGTGCGAGCCTATACTTGTTCTGTAGGTGACGTCACACGCATTGTTGTGTGAATGGGTTTCAAGGGGATTTTTTGGGGGCGGGGCATACATGACGGAACTGCTTTTTTTAAAAACGTTTTGGTCGAACGTTTAGGAGTCCACTGGGCCGGCGCCAGTTGGTGCCAGTTTGTTCCAATGCAATTTGCTGTGGCACCTAGTATCGCCAATAAGGTGCCTAGTGGCGTGCAGTGGCTCAAACTGCCTCGTGGTGGCCCGTATTAACGGCGCCAAAAATTGAATTTGGCGGCAAAAAAATTTCAAAATGTTTGAATTTTTCGTCGCGCTACTTGCATCGAGCAATCAGCGCGAAGTGTCCACCAAGTGGCACCAAATGGCTCAAACAATCCGCCTATTGGAATCCACTGGAATGTAATGGCGCGCGCCACAGCGAGCCACTACGCGTCAATCACATAATCTTTGGCGCGAACTGGCACCAACTGGCGCCGGCCCAGTGGACTCCTAGCATTAAAGCACTTTCATTCCCTTCCCAAATTTGATTACAGTGAAAAAAAAAACACCAAAACAAACCCCCAACAACAACAACAACAACAACAACACAAATAACAACAACAACAAATACTTTAAATACAACTTACATCCGAGAGTGCGTCAGAATATGCGGTCAGAACAGCATTCACAATGGTCGGGTAAAACATGACAGGTGCAAAATTATACACACTCAACTAAAAGAAAATACAAATACATTATTACAGTACTTAGTATTTTTCATAAGAATTCTTCGATCAATCGCATAATTATGTTCAAAATAACTAAATGAATTTGGACTCATCGATAAAAAAGTATACATTTTATATTTTTGCTTTGTGCGTGATAGGCCTAGGCATGATTCAGATTCATAATTTGGACCACGTATATCAAAATGAACATCTGGGACTTGTGGCTAGTCTAGTTTTCCTTACCGTGGAAAATGAAAATGAAGTCAGAAATGGATCCTCGTCGGGAATCAAGGCACACACTCCGTACAGAGAGTCAGGAAGACTCGAGGCGCAGTCGTTATCATGGAAGTTTACCAGCGAAGCAGAGGCACCAGTGACTGCCGTCTCGAAGGCTATTCCATCGGCTATGACCTGCACGATGGTCGTGGACAGCAATCCAGCCATACTGGATAATGTTGTTAGTGGATTCGCCAAATCTGGAAAGGCCACCAAGCAATGCATTGCCAATAAAAATACAAATTATATCCTCAAGACATTGATTATTGCCTGTGTTTGCCAGTAAAGGAATTGAGAGCTATATACATCTGCAGCGATTTCAAAATGATAACAGAAACAGAACAGTTAACATTACAAATGGGGTATTAGGGAGACACGTTAGCATCTAAAAGTTGACGTTGGGGAGACATCGTGACTTATGGGGACTTTTCGATGTCTCCCTAAGGTACCAGCTACCTTTTAAAGACATATTTTTAATGTCCATATTTTAATACAAGACAGAGAATGCTCTCAATACGAACATGTCAATTTCAAGTTCATTGGTTTGGAGGATATTTAAAAATAGGTTTAAAGTAAAGTGTGTGCACGACCCTATGGGAAAGTCTCCCTAAGGTCCCATCGTCGGTTATTATTATTCCTTTAATCATTATGCAATACATGTATTTCCAAATCAACTTGCTCTAAATGTGTCTTAATCATGTTTTTTTTTCTTCCACAGATATTTATGATCTAAATATCACTGGATTCAAAACGCTACAAAAGGTAGGTGGGAGTTGATAAGAATTAGATTTTTTAAATTTTAGCAAAAGGCTGCTACAATACGCGGGGTCTGAAAGTATTGGTGGCGCCCTTCGTCCAAGGTCAATCGGGATTCTGGGCCGTATGCATAAAAAGTAGCAATTGCTTGTACTAGCCTTTTACTTGAATCCGCATGCATAAAAATAAGTCATTGCTTGCAAGCAAAAGCTTTTGCTAGCAAGCACAAGCAATAACTTGCGGACAGCAAGCAATTGCTTAAAGGTAAGCAATTGCTATAGAAAACGTATGCATAAAACGAACCTTTTGCTTGCTCTTATGAGCAATTGCTTACGTTTTTTTGAAGCTCCGTCATACCAGCTTGAGCTCTTGCTTAATCATGATGTTTGCGTTTATTTATCGTGTTCATGATCGTAAGATAAACCCCGAAGTTGTACAGGAGTAGAGTAAATCGAGAAGAATAGCTCCAGCGACCTATCGCAAATTATTCTGTTTGTGTTTTGTTTTCGCTCTTGTCTTCATTTGTTTTTCACCCATCCTTCTGCCAATACTGGTCATGATTTTTGGTCTTTGCCTGCTGTAGAGCTTGTATGAGTGTTAGGCATCTTGTACTGATCACCTCCCCACCCACGTTACATATTACGTAATCCGCCTTTGTACTCCCATGGAATGGTTTTTGCACTGGCGTGGCGTCCTTATTGTTGAAACCTCAAGCAATTGCCTGCTGAAAGCAAGCAAAAGGTTTAAGCAGAAGCAAAAGTTTATGCATACGGATTTAAGCAATTGCTTAAGCTTGATCTTTTGCCTGACAAGCAATTGCTTGTACTTGAAGCAATGCTTGCAAGCAATTGCTACTTTTTATGCATACGGCCCAATGATTGTACAAAATCACTCAACGTGACGTACGGACGTCCCGAGTGATTTTGTACTATGACCTTTGACGGAGGGCGCCACCAATATTCTCCGAAGCGTGCAAAAGGCAAGATGATGAAATGAAAACGAGTCTGTTGCCACCCAGCGTTAATGAGCTGTCCATGTCTATGAACGTTCGCGTGAAGCTGCACGCTTCCAATTCCCTTGTGCTGGCTTATAATTATTACCTTCTTGTAGCTGTGATATTGTGTTGTTCAGCGGGACTGTAATGTCCTCAAATTGTTCAGTGACAGGTCCAAGGATAGCATTCTCTGCATCTATATCACAATAAGGTAGAACCTTATTAATTTTAATCTTGGAGCAGACAAGTACAAAATGTGAATGTTTTCGACAAGTAGGCTTATTGAGATTAAACTATACACAGTCTTCCCTTCACCCATGTGCAGTTGGGGTCTGATATCGACTAGCTATTCTCACTAAGACTTTATTTCATATTTTATAAAATTGAATGTACAAGTACAAAATGTGACTGTTTTCGGCAGGTAGGCGTATTGAGATTTAACTACAAAGTCTTCCAAATACACTTGTGCAGTTGGACTCTGATATCGCCTCTATTCTCGCAAAGACTTGATTTCATAATTACCTGTATGTATATTTAAACTCACCCGATAAAGAATCCATGGTGGAATCAACAATGTGGCTTATATTACCAACCTGCCTCAGATCCTTTGAAGAACAAAAATAATCGAATTCGTTTCATTAACGTTCGCTAAACCTTGTTTTCTGGTTAGTTGAAACACAGCACGAAGGGTGCATAGGCCCTAATGGGAGCAAAACTCTGTGGAGAGTGGTAAAGGATCACTTCGCCAAAATGAAACGAAGGAAATCTCCCTTTTCATTAAAAGTCAGGCAAAGGTGGACTTATAGACTTACGAAGAGTAGATCTTTTTGAAAGGTGTCGATGTCGTCCATTATAGAATTGACTGTCCCCTCGAAATGAGTTACACTCTCTGACAATCGTTCCCCGGAGAGGATGGTAAAACAGCCGGCGGCTCTGCACGGATTATAACATATCAATCATATCAATCTTAGAATCCCCAGTAATTAATCTCCTTGGCTCGATTTCACGAAGCCTTACGATCGATCGTAACTCGAAGTTTAACTTATCGTATCGTACATTGGGCTGCAATGCATCGTAAGTGCCACGATTGATAGTAAGTTACGATGAGTTTTGTGAAATCGACCCAAAGTCTTGTACGTTACAGATTCATAAGGCGCTGTTGAATTGAGTCCAGTGAACGTGTCGGTGGATACTCACGCTATGATGAGTGATGTGACCAGCAGAAATGCACCCATGATCGTCCCATTGTAACACGACAATTTGCGGATTCTCTCTTCCCGTCTTACGGCTCCACACTTGCCACAGCACCGGCACAGGCAGAAGAAGGCGCCGACAATCGGTATGAATATCCCCAGCAGTATCAGGATAAGACACACGGCGAGGATGCCTCCTTCGGACTTGAGAATCTGAAGTGAAAATAAGAAGTTTTTCGTCATCTTGGTTTACGTACATCCTTCAGAACTAACTGCTAAACTGAATGCATCAACGTACCTCCAGCAAAGCGTCAATGATGTCAGCAGATCCTGTGAAGATGCCTATCAATGGATCTGGAAAAAGAAATGGAAAGAAAACGGATATTAAAGCAAAAGGGCTCCACCATTAAGTAGGCTCTAACCAGGAAATCGTGACACTAACTGCACTCTGTGCTAGAGAGGAACACTTTGGTATTACGTAAATATTTAGAAAGTGCCTTCATTATGTTTATACAATCCTTAAAAAAAGCGAAATCGGAATTTCTCTCATCTGGAATCGATTATGTGATTACTAGCGAATATTTGTGATAATGGCCTTCAAACCCTTTAACATGCTAAATACATGTATGCTTATTCAGTGAGCAAATGGCGAGGTTTATTTTGCGTAGAACAGCAGCCGAATTCACAACAATGTTGCGTAACTTACGCAAGGTGCAAATGTTGCGAAAGTTTCTTGAAACGAGCATAACATGTGCAACGAAGGTAGGTTGAAAATGTTGCGTAAGTTTCCGAAATCGGCTCATGGAGCACCTCTCGAGACGCCCCCTACTGGTAGTAGAGTTTAATGTGAAAGAACAACAATGTGTTGAACTGTGGATGAACCACATCTACCTGTCTACCCGAGCTCCAATAAAGTGATTAGTGGATTAGTGGACACGAAAGAAGAAGTAGAAAACTAACGTTAGACATAATTATCTCACGACTTGTATTACACACCCCATGGAAATCCATCTGGTGTTATCTTGTAGACAAATTCCTTTGCAAGTTCCGCATAGGAGCCGAGCAGCCATCTTAAATCCTCATCGAACTCCCCTCCAAAGAGCACCCACCGTGAAGCGAGACCACCGGCGGTCCGCCCGACGCCATGACCGGGTGATGGTGGTTTAGCATTCACGCTAGAGCTCTCCCCAGCGGCAGTACATGGTGTGATGGTACCGATTGCAGAGAATGTGGCAAGGATGACAAGGCAATGTATTACCCCGTGTAGCTTGGCCATAACTGATAGGCTAAGATGTTCGGGGCTGCAAGTGGGTTCCCTACGGCAAAATCCAGGACAAACTTTGCCTCGGGCACCCACAAACACTACACACTACGCTTGCCTTTCCTTAGCGCACAGATTCAAACAACACAATCACACACGATATGACTTTTGTGTTGACTAAAACATTTGGTTGTATTCCGGGCGTATACGCTTTTGTCACCACGCGTCGCGAGCGGCGCGCGCGTTTGTGAACAAGCTACACGCAAATCACCATAGTGAAAATAAACCGAAATGCGCATGTTCACGTGAATCATAATGGCCTTTACGAAACGTTGCTTGAGGCTAGGCTTGGTACTTATTTTGCTACCGCCATTTGAGACCCACAAAACCAAATGAAGGGACTGGGCCACATGACGAAGCCGAAGAAAGGCTTCAGCTTCACCATGTATCTCAAGCCCTTCATTTAATGTAGGGCACAAAATGGCAGTAGCAAAATAAATGCCAAGCCTAGCCTCAAGCCTCATTTCGTGAAGGCCAATACATGACTAGCACTCAAAGGAATTTTGATGAAACTCAGATGTTTTCAGAAACTTCAGTCTCTACATAGTTATGAAATGTCTGCCTGGCACAGCTTTATCATGTTGTATCCATAATCCGTTTCATTGCTATGGATAGTGGATGAATGGAAGTGTGCACTGGAATAACCAGTATTCTTGAGAAGGGATGAAGCCTTGTGGGTACGTGAAAAGATGTGTTCTACTCATGTGGAGAATGACAGGGGTTTTGTGTAGGGCCTACACAATTTGAACGACGTGTATCAGATATTGAATTTCCTTCTAGATACATAATATAGTCAATAGAATTACACTCCTACAATCAGTCAATTCACTGAAAATATCATTGAATAAATTTGAGAAGATGCATGTATTTAATAACTCCTGTGGCGCCAAAACTCCTACATTTGGGTGAATGGAGACCTGTAAAATTTTCAGGCCTAACAATTCCTTATAGTTTCTCGTTTCTAAAGTCTTGATCCAAATTAAATTTCCTTTGCATTAATATTCCGTTGGTGCAACGAAAATAGGGCGATTCAATGAATTCTAGTCAGAATTATATCTAGCGGGAGACATTATAACTATGTCATTCTCGACAAATTACGATTCTGTCTGTCTAGAATTGGGTTCGTGTTGTTCAAGTCCTTGGAAAACCACCATGAAAAGAATTGTGAAAATATACAGTTTTTATTATCGACATACGTGGATGTGAAGCACGAAGGAGTTTTCAAACAATTTTTTTTTTATTGCTGACATGCAATTTTGTTTTGAGGAATTCAAAATAATGAAAGGAGTGTCAAGTTATATAAATTTACGTGGATATTGCTGCCCACCAATCAGATGGGAAAATTACAAACAGCACACACAAACTATTTTCTGGTGTATGTAATTGCTGTACCACACGGCTTATATAAACGCCGTACTTCAAGAGGATACGCATAACAATCTATACAGTCTACATATCCGTCACCTATTACAAGCTTACTTATTTCCGTGTAAAAATTCATGTTTTACAAACATTAATCTCTATGGACATTGAGCAGACCAAAGATAACGAAACGTGAAATCTCCCATAGGACACAACGGCAGATTTTTGAAAGTCGAGACTTTCCGGAAAGATAAAAAAAACTTGGTAAAGTTTGCAAAGACTCTACCGTTTCTCTTCAGTATTTAGTTGCCATCCATACTACAGCAAACAGATTGACCAAAATCATGTCAGGCACTCAGATGATCTTGGGTGTGTCTTTACTCCTATGTGCGGCAGTAGTGGTTGCTTTACCGGCAGCTCAGCTAGAGTACACCCGACAGGGAGACATCCAACTCGGTGGCATCTTTCCTTTGAGGTCCGGCAGGTGTGAAAGAGTTCCATCGATGCGGTATTTACAGCTTGCTGAGGCCATGGTGTTTGCCATCGAACAGATAAACAACAGGAGCGACCTGCTGCCCAACATCAGTCTTGGTTTTGAAATCCGAGACAGTTGCTGGAATGAGGATAAAGCCCTGTTCTCTGCACTGTCTATGGTTCAGGGAGATCTAACATCCGTTTATAGCCAACTAGACCAATATTCTCAGCACCAGAACACATCCCACGATTCACTCAGAAAGGTGCAGGGAATCATTGGTCCGTTCACAAGTACGGAATGTATAGTCACTGGAGCAGTTGCCAATCTGTACGAGACACCAATGATATCATACGGTGCAACGAGTGATGAACTCAGCGATAAAAGAAGATTTCCATTTTCCCTTCGGTCTGTTCCTCCAGATCGTTTACAAGCTCAGGCCATGGTAGATGTCATCTCTTACATGGGATGGGATTACATATCTGTCATTTACCAAGCAGATACTTATGGAATCCGAGGTGCCCACGCTTTAGAGGTACTAGCTGAAAGTAAGGGCATCTGCGTAGCTCTGTCTCTGCCTGTTCACTCGCCACTTACAACCTCCGAACTGGAGCAAGTTTCCACTTTGGTGTGGAAGGCTCAAAAAGCTCGCGTGGTAGTTGTTTTCGGGGGATCATCCACAGGACGAAAGGTCGTCAAAGCTGTAGAAGGAGATGGCGGTAAGAAGGGACATTTCATTTGGTTTGGGAGCGAGGCTTGGGCTTTTGGTCTTTCCCACAAGACACCAAAAGGATCCCTCTTCACCGGCCTTCACAATCCGGAGCCCCAAGGATTCTTTGACTATTTATCAAACTTGGAGAGACGTGCAATTGAGAAGAACCCCTGGTTTGAGCTCTTCTTGAGCAACTGGGAAACAGTCAATAATTGCACCGTGTGGGTTGACGAACATTGTGGTATGCCTCATCTCAAGCAATACAACACAGGATCCCTCATGGCTCCAGTAGTCGATGCCGTATACGCATTTGCTTATGCAATACATTCCCTTGTGAATTCATCAGATATCAGTACTCTGAATGGAAACGTCCTTCTGACCCATCTCAAGCAAGTCAGCTTTGAAGGAGTTAGAGGACGTTTTCAGTTCAACCAAGATGGCGACATGGAGGGCAAATACCAAATACTCAATGTACAAGGAGATGACGGAAAGTTCAGAGTGGTTACTGTGGGTATATGGGATGCATTAGCTCCTACAGAACGGCGTCTGGAAATGTATCAAGATATTATCTGGCCATCTGGTTCAAGCAATGTTCCAACTTCAACATGTGTAGACGTCTGCCGAGCAGGTTACAGACTTGCTCCATTGGAAGAAAAATGCTGCTTTGGTTGTTTCCAATGTGACCCGTACGCTGTTGTTGTCAATAATACACAATGTATGGATTGTGAGGAGACTGAGTGGCCTGATGAGGACCGTTTGTCTTGCATCCCGATCATTCCAAAAGCTACTGACTGGACTGACACACTACACCTGTCAATTGTAATCCTATCATGCGTCGGCTTAATTCTATCAGGGCTGATGGCATTTGGTATGACTGTTTACCGTAAGCACAGTGTAATCAAAGCAACCAGCCGTGAGCTGAGCGCCGTCAATGTCATCGGTCTCTTCTTAGCCTTTGTCTCTACCTTTCTGCTGACATCTCATCCCACTTCTGCCACCTGTTGTTTATCCAAGGCTATAGTTAGTCTGTGCTTTACACTGACCTACGCTCCAACCTTACTCAAAGTGAGTAGGATCTATCGTATCTTCAGAGCTGGTAAGAAGTCTGCTGGACGGCCTCGTTGGATCTCACCCGGCGTGCAGCTCTTTATGGCGTTTCTACTGATCCTGATACAGGTAATAACCTCTCTTTATTAAACCAATTAAAGAGTAACAAAATAATAAAAAGAAATGAGTTATTTACGGCCAATTTTATCAATTTGGCAACAAAAATGTCCAGCTTTGTAAAGCTTACATTCATTCAGTTATTAACAAGTGACTATGAGTAATCTGTACGAGGAAATGCATTACTGAGACATGTGAGTGTGACAGGTCTATCGCTTGATGGCATCATCATCATCACCAGTGCGTTAGGATATCTATAGTGAATTATATATTAACATAGACGTGTTAAACAGTATGCGTAATACACGTGCATTCAATTTGACTCAAATATCACCAAAAAGTCTTCAAAATCACTCTCTAAACTCTATAAACCAATCGACACGAACATAGTAGGGAACTTAAATAAATTGATAACAGTATTTGCCTTCATAAACACTGTAAAAATGTGACTTTAAAATGACGGAAAACAAATTGATCTTACCTCATTAAACACAAAATGGTGCAGGCGTTCCTTGACTAGCACACCAATTACTACCAGATAGTCGGTGTCGTCCAGTGATGTTAGAGAAAGTTACACAACGAGGTTAACACCAACTGCATGTGTAGAACAGAAGGGAAATTTGTCAATTTTATTTTGTTCGTGCATATGTGATACCGATATAATTATCAATGAAAAGAGTCGAAGTGTTGTGCTCGGGTAGCATCATCTGCTAAAGATATTCACGAATTGAACAATAATAAGGATAATTTAAGTTAGCTAAGCAATGATCGGAGGATCACACGTGCCAACTATGAATTTTGACAATTTCGGGTAAGATTATTCAGGAATTTTACTTTCGGATTTTCAGACGGAACAATACATGACAATTAAGAACAATACATTTATAAGAATGTTGAATAAGCTAAACCTTGAGATTCCAGGTGACACCCACTACACATCAGAAACCCGTTTCACTACAAGAATAATAGCTCCAGATTGAAGGTGAATTTACGTGGAAACTCGGGCAACTGATAGAGTGATACCGTGGGATTAAAACACACCAGAAAATTTAGTGATTGAGTTAGCGGCTCCTCTTAGAGCCACAGTCAGCCTCAGGAGAGTTTAAAACATGGCGTCACCAAGCACAAACACTTAGTCCTACATTGTGCGCCCACCACACAAACTTTCAAATCTCATTTACACAATATGAACTTTTTCTGCTGGATTCTTCAAGCTACAATTCCTCATACGGCATACCAATCTAATATTAACGAGCATTGGTTCAAAGCATGCCTTAAAGCTCCAAATTCGTACATTTACAAATCCCAAGATGGTTGGTAAATTCGCTTTCTTACACACATCCTTTGACTGAAATGTAATTGTGAAGAGTCTTCACATTGTAAATGCCATCTTGGCAGTCCCCCGTAGGCCTGTGCAAGGATAGGTTTTCCCGGTCATTTTCGGCAAATGAGCGGCCAATTTCATTTTCATGCATTCGTGTTGACGTGATTTTGCCTCCTCGGTTGAAACCGTCACTCGATTTCACTTTGATGCATCCGTATCTATATAGCATTGCATTCAATTAAATTCAACTGTCGTTCAGTTTAGCCATGCAAAATCGGCATTCAATTTAGCAGAGTAACCGCAAACAACGATTTATACCAGATCGTTACTTACGTTTTCGTTTTGAGACAACCAATTTCGCAAAATGAGCAAACAAATGCAAACCCCTTTATTGCAATGGTGTCGCATCTCATCATCCATTTTGAAATGAATAGCCCCTCCTCTGACCAACCTCTCTCTTCGTCCGGATCTCAAATACGTTGCGACAATGCAACATAAGCAAACAAATGCAAACCCTTTTACACATGTTTATTTCTTTGTATCTTGTGTCATTTTCCCTTTCCATGAATGTCTATATTTCTTTGATTTGTTATTTGTTTATTCTCAAGAGAGGATTGGTGCCATAGATGTGTTTTGAAAATCATGGTGTTGATGTTCAAATTGACTGCAAGCTCAATGTAATCTAAATCATTCGAATGCATCAATCAACCGTCAACATTAGATATTCCCTCGTACATCGACCGAAAGCTGCCATTATTTTCGAGGATTTTTCAATTACAAACAATTGTCGTCAGGGGACATCACATAAGTGGTTTCCAATACAAGAAGTGAACCATTCTATACCCTTTTTATTCTTGCGGTACATTCATAATTTCTGACAGAACGCTAAATTTGCTGAACAATTCACAGAAATGCCTGCCCCAAAACGAATTCGAATGACTAAGCGCACACTGCCAAAAGTCGTTGCGAATTTGAATGCTATTCGAATGGAATTTTTTAAGTGAAAGGCGATTCTATTTAATCGCCTGACCCTTGTGAACATTTGCTTGCACATAAAATGAAATCGAATGACATTTTTGAGGTGCCTTACAGTTTCACGCGAAACGGAATGACGCAGCGTTTAAATTGCCCGCTCATTTGCCGAAAATGACCGGGAAAACCTATATTAAGTGTAAACATAAAATGTTTCTATAGAATTTGATATTACGTTTACCCTTGAGAAAATTTCCTCTTCCTTTGTTATCTAACTCCCAAATGGAAAGGAAAATAAACACATTGCAGTTACCTTCTCCTGAATGAAACTCAGACAAGGTCTTCGATTGATAGTCCATGTAATCATATTAATAAAGCCAGGGATGGATGGTTTGGGCTTAGTTGATCAGAACATTAAAAGCTGCAAGTCCTTCTTATATTCAGCTTACAAACCGAGTTCCTGCGTAATTATAAACATGCCTACAGCATGTTTCAAAGTCAGATGCTTCGACGTGAGTGAGAGACATGAGCATAGTCTTACAGCAGATTGTAGAGTGTACTTGTGGTACCATACCCTCGGAATGGGGACATCAAACTCGGCGGGCTTTTTCATATAAGGACACGCACAATGTGAGAAACTTCCATTGATGTGGGCTCTACAGTTACCAGAAGCCAGGGTGTATCTCATCGAAGAGGTGAACAACAGGAGTGATCGGCTGTTCAATTTGTAATTCGTATTAATGGCGATACCAACCAATTATATTGGAAAATTACAAACTACACACACGGACGGTTCTCTGTCGGATCTTGCTGAAGCATCACACAATCCATCCGGTTTGTATAAACGCCGTAGAGGGCATTTCAGAAGAATTGACAATTCTTGAACAGATATTTATCCTCGGCTTGTGATCATTTATACATTATGTATTTTAGCAGTACGACTGTAGGCTATTGACTGTACACTGATCGTATTCTTCGGATGATGCATGTGTCCATAGCAGGTGCCCTTATCAAGGAGATTCTTCATCACGAGATCGTGTTTTCTACCCATACTACTGCAGACAGATTGAGCAAAATCATGTCAGGCACTCAGATGATCTTGGGTGCATCACTACTCCTTTGTGCAGCAATAGTGGTTGCTTTACCGGCAGCTCGGGTATTATACACCCGAAAGTGAGACATCCAACTCGGTGGGATCTTTCCTTTGAAGTCCGGCAGGTGTGAAAGAGTTCCATCGATGCGGTATTTACAGCTTGCTGAGGCCATGGTGTTTGCTATCGAACAGATTAATAACAGGAGCGACCTGCTGCCCAACATCAATCTTGGTTTTGAAATACGAGACAGTTGCTGGAACGAGGACAACGCCTTGTTCGCTGCACTGTCTATGGTTCAGGCAGATACAACATCCGTTACTCAAGTAGACCATTGTCCTAAGAGCGTGAACTCATCCCACGATACGTCCAGAAAGGTGCGGGGAATCATTGGTCCGTTTACAAGCACAAGAAGTATAGTCACTGGAGCAGTTGCCGATCTTTACGAAACACCAATGATATCATACGGTGCAACGAGTGACGAACTCAGCGATAAAACAAGATTTCAATTTTTCCTTCGGTCTGTGCCTCCAGATCGTTTACAAGCTCAGGCCATGGTAGATGTCATCACCTACATGGGCTGGAACTATATATCTGTCATATACACAGCGAGCACCTATGGGATCCGAGGTGCCCACGCTTTAGAGGTGCTAGCTTTAAAGGGGCATCTGCGTAGCTCTGTCTCTGCCTATTCATTCGCCACTTACAATCTCCGAACTAGAGCAAGTTTCCACCTTGGTGTGGAAAGCTCAAAAGGCTCGCGTGGTAGTTGTCTTCGGGGGATCATACACAGGGCGAATGGTCGTCAAAGCTGTAGAAGGAGATGGCGGTAAGGGGCATTTCATTTGGTTTGGTAGTGAGTATTGGGCTTTTGGTCTTTCCCACAAGACACCAAAAGGATCCCTGTTCACCGGCCTTCACAATCCGGAGCCCCAAGGATTCTTTGACTATTTATCAAACTTGGAGAGACGTGCAATTGAGAAGAACCCCTGGTTTGAGCTCTTCTTGAGCAATTGGGAGACAGTCAATAATTGCACCGTGTGGGTTGACGAACGTTGTGGTATGCCCCATCTTGACCAATACAGGACAGAACGCCCAATGGCTCCAGTAGTCGATGCCGTATACGCATTTGCGTATGCAATACATTCCCTCATGAATTCATCAGATATCAGCACTCTGAATGGAAAAGACCTTCTGACCCGTCTCAAGCAAGTCAGCTTTGAAGGAGTTAGAGGACGTTTTCAGTTCAACCAAGATGGCGACATGGAGGGCAAATACCAAATACTCAATGTACAGATTGATGACGGGAAGTTCAGAGTGGTAACGGTTGGTAAATGGGATGCATTAGCTCCTCCAGAACGGCGTCTGGAAATGTATCAAGATATTATCTGGCCATCTGGTTCGACCGAAGTCCCAGCTTCAACATGCGTAGACGTCTGCCAAGCAGGTTACAGACTTGCTCCGTTGGAAGAAAAATGCTGCTTTGGTTGTTTCCAATGTGAGGCGTATGCTGTTGTTGTCAATAATACAGAATGTATGGAGTGCGAGGAGACCGAGTGGCCTGATGAGGACCGTTTGTCTTGTATCCCGATCATTCCAAAAGTTACTGACTGGACTGACACACTACACCTGTCTATTGTAATCCTATCATGCGTCGGCTTTATTCTGTCTGGGCTGATAGCATTTGGTATGACTGTATACCGTAACCACAGTGTAATCAAAGCAACCAGCCGTGAGCTGAGCGCCGTCAATGTCATCGGTCTCTTCCTAGCCTTTGTCTCTACCTTTCTGCTGACATCGCATCCCACTTCTGCCACCTGTTGTTTATCCAAGGCTATGGTTAGTCTGTGCTTTACATTGACCTACGCTCCAACCTTACTCAAAGTGAGTAGGATCTATCGTATCTTCAGAGCTGGTACAAAGTCTGCTGGACGGCCTCGTTGGATCTCACCAGGCGTGCAGCTCTTCATGGTGTTTCTGCTGCTCCTTATTCAGGTAAAAACATCTCTTTATTTTGCCAATTATTAAACTATAAGAGTAACAAAATAATAAAAAGAAATAAGCTATTTACGACCATCAGACGCTGCTCACTACAATAATGTGGTTTGAACAATTTTGTTTTTATCAATTTGGCAAAAAATTGATAACATCTCCACCTTTGTAAAGTTTAAACTTCACTTAGTTAACATAACAAGTGACTGTGAGTAAACTTTTCGAGGAAATGCATTACTTCGACATGCAAGTTTGACAGGTCTATCGCTTGATGGCATCATCTCCATCACCAAGTGTGTTTGGATATCTATAGTGAATCGTTACACAATATATTGTCTGAAGTCAAAGACCCCAAAATACATCTTGAAGCTTGTGCATAATGCATGTAGTATTACGTTTATGTATCATGCATGTATGTGTCCATGTGAATGTTTGTTAAACATCCTCGACAGATTCATGATGACGTAAACGTCATAGATTTACTTAAACAGCCATAAGACTTACTCCAAGGATGTCAAGATGAAACTGTTCTATAAGTAAACTGCTACAACTCCATTGAACCGGAGTCTGTATGTAATTGGTGCAATAAAGCTTAACTGAAGAAACGTTCGCCGGAAAATTAGAGAAAGTGATCGCTGCAGTTTTTTGTTTTCCGTTGAAACCTGTTTGTCTGCCGTTGACATGATGCCAAGTTTCTATGTTGCAGAAATCTGGACTGCGATGCAAAACATGATAATTGTCAAGAGCCTTCATTGTAGTTGCCATCTTGGCAGTCCCCCATAGGCCTGTACAAGGATGGCATTAAATGTACATGTACACATAAAATGTGTCTATAGAATTTGATATTCGGTTAAATCTTGAGAAATTGTCATCTTCCTTTGTTATCTAGCTCGCTAATGGAAAGGGGAGGAAATCTAATGGCAGAAACCTTACCTGAATGAAACTCAGACAAGGTCTTCGATTGACATCTGTTGTAATCCTATTAATAAAGCCAGGGATGAATGCGTGGTTCGTGCTCAGTTTTTATATCGGAACATTAAAAGCTTCAATTCCTTCCTATATTCAGCATATAAACCGAGTTCCTGCGTAATAAACAATCTTACAGCATGATTCAAAGTCAGACGTTTGGACCTATGTGTGAGAGACGCAAGCAGTTTTAGTGCGGATTGTATTGTGTACTTGTGAAAAAAAACATAAAAACAATATTGATCAGCAGCTGATTTTATGATAGTATATGTTTAATACTCTGTGGATTATATCAGTTCATTGGGACTTAATAATACCGAAGGTATACATCATGTTGTCCCTACACATATTACTGTTTGTAATGTTACTTTTCGATATGAGCATGGAAACGAATGTCATACCGCCAATGGCTCAACTGTCGTACACTCGGAATGGGGACATCAAACTCGGCGGGCTCTTTCCTATAAGGGCACGCAGATGTGAGAAACATCCAACGATGTGGGCTCTACAGTTACCACTAGCCATGGTGTATGCCATCGAAGAGGTGAACAACAGGAGTGACCTGCTTCCCAAAATCAGTCTTGGCTTTGATATAAGAGTCGGTTGCTATAACGATGACATTTCACTTTGGTCTGCATTATCTTTGGTCCAGGCGAATACTGAATCTAATTCTCCTCTTCAGCACGACAACTCATCCCATGATCAAACCCAAAAGGTGCTTGGAATCATTGGTCCACAGACAAGCACGGTGAGTACCATCGTTGGAGCAGTCGCCGACCTATACGAGACACCAATGATAGCATACGGTGCAACGAGTGATGAACTCAGCGATAAAACAAGATTTCCATTTTTCCTTCGGTCTGTTCCTCCCGATCGTTTACAAGCTCAGGCCATGGTAGACGTCATCTCTTACATGGGATGGGATTATATATCTGTCATTTACCAAGCAGATACTTATGGGATCCGAGGTGCCCATGCTTTAGAGGTACTAGCTGAAAGTAAGGGCATCTGCATAGCTCTGTCTCTGCCTGTTCACTCGCCCCTTACAACCTCCGAACTGGAGAAAGTTTCCACATTGGTATGGAAGGCTCAAAAGGCTCGCGTGGTAGTTGTCTTTGGAGATTCATTCCTTGGGCGAAAGATCGTCAAAGCTGTAGAAGGAGAGAACGGTAAGGAGGGGCATTTCATTTGGTTTGGGAGTGAGGCTTGGGGCTTTTATCTTTCCCAAGGAGCACCAAAAGGATCCCTGTTCACCGGCCTTCACAATCCGGAGCCCCAAGGGTTCTATGAATTTTTCTCAAGCTTGGACAGACGTGCAATTGAGAAGAGCCCCGGGTTTAATTTCTTCTTGAGCAACTGGGAGACAGTCAATAATTGCACCGTGTGGGTTGACGAACGTTGTGGTATGCCTCACCTTGAGCTATACAACACAGAAAGCCTCATGGCTCCAGTAATCGATGCCGTATACGCATTTGCCTATGCAATACAATCCCTCATGAATTCATCAGATATCAGCACTCTGAACGGAAAAGACCTTCTGACCCATCTCAAGCAAGTCCGCTTTGAAGGAGTTAGAGGACGTTTTCAGTTCAACCAAGATGGCGACATGGAGGGCAAATACCAAATACTCAATGTACAGATTGATGAGGGCAAGTTCAGAGTGGTTACGGTGGGTATATGGGATGCATTGGCTCCTCCAGAACGGCGTCTGGAAATGTATCAAGATATTATCTGGCCATCTGGTTCAAGCAATGTTCCAGCTTCAACATGTGTAGACGTCTGCCAAGCAGGTTACAGACTTGCTCCATTGGAAGAAAAATGCTGCTTTGGTTGTTTTCAATGTGAGGCATATGCTGTTGTTGTCAATAATACAGAATGTATGGATTGTGAGGAGACTGAGTGGCCTGATGAGGACCGTTTGTCTTGTATCCCGATCATTCCAAAAGTTACTGACTGGACTGACACACTACACCTGTCTAATGTGATCATATCATGCGCCGGCTTCCTTCTGTCTGGGCTGGTAGCATTTGGTATGACTGTTTACCGTAACCACAGTGTAATCAAAGCAACCAGTCGTGAGCTGAGTGCCGTCAATGTCATCGGTCTCTTCCTAGCATTTGTCTCTACATTTCTGCTGATATCGCATCCCACTTCTGCCACCTGTTGTTTCTCTAAGGCTATGGTTAATCTGTGCTTTACATTGACCTACGCTCCAACCTTACTCAAAGTGAGTAGGATCTATCGTATCTTTAGAGCTGGTACAAAGTCTGCTGGACGGCCTCGTTGGATCTCACCAGGCGTACAGCTCTTCATGGCGTTTCTGATGATCCTGATACAGGTAATAACCTCTCTTTATTATACCAATTATTAAAGAGTAACAAAATAATAACAAATAAGTTATTTACGGCCATTAGACGCTGCTAACTACAATAATGTGGTTTGAACTATTTTTTCTATTTTTTCAATTTGGCAACAAATTGATAAAATATCCAGCTTTGTAAAGCGCACATGTTATTCAATTTTTAACAAGTGACTGTGAGTAAACTGTACGCGGAAATGCATTACTGAGACATGTGAGTGTGACAGGTCTATCACTTGATGGCATCATCATCATCACCAGTGTGTTTGGATATCTATAGTGAATTATATATTAACATGTGCATACACGTGCAATCAATTTTACTCAAACATCACGAAAAAGTCTTCAAAATCACTCTCTAAATTATATAAACCAATCGACACGAACATAGTAGGGAACTCTAATAGATTGCGGGTAAATTGATAACAGTATTTGGCTTCATAAACACTGTAAAAATGTGACTTTAAAATGACGGAAAACAAATTGATCTTACCTCATTAAACACACAATGGTGCAGGCGTTCCTTGACTAGCACACCAATTTCTACCAGATAGTCGGTGTCGTCCAGTGAGGTTAGAGAAAGGTACACAACGAGGTTAACACCAACTGCATGTGTAAAACAGAAGGGAAATTTGTCAATTTTATTTTGTTCGTGCATATGTGATACCGATATATTTATCAATGAAAAGAGTTTAAGTGTTGTGCTCGGGTAGCATCATCAGCTAAGTTTACAAGATATTCACGAATTGAACAATAATAAGGATAATTTAAGTAGATAGCTAAGCAATGTTTGGAGGATTACACGTGCCAACTATGAATTTTGACAGTTTCGGGTAAGATTATTCAGGAATATTACTTTCGGATTTTCAGACGGAACAATACATAACAATTAAGAACACGACAGCTATATAAGAATGTTCAATAAGGCTAAACCTTGAGATTCCAGGTGACACCCACTACACATCAGAAAACCGTTTCACTACAAGAATAATAGCTCCAGATTGAAGGTGAATTTACGTGGAAACTCGTGCAACTGATAGAGTGATACCGTGGGAATAAAACACACCAGAAAATCCAGTGATTGAGTTAGCGGCTCTTCGTAGAGCCACACTCAGTCTCAGGAGAGTTTAATACATGGCGTCACCATGCATAAACATCCTCCATTGTGCATGCATCCACCACGCAAACCGTCAAATTTCATTTACATAAGACGAATTTGTTCTGCTGGATTCTTCAGCTACAATTCCTCACACGGCGTACCAAACTAACATTAATGAGAATTGATTCAAAGCATGCCTTTCAGTTCCAAGTCCCTACATTTAAAAATCCCAAGATGGTTGGTAAATTCATTGCAGTTGCCATCTTGGCAGTCCCCCATCGGCCTCTGCAAGGATGGTATTAAATGTACACATTAAATGGGTCTATAGAATTTGATATTCGGTTAACCTTTGTGAAATTCTCATGTTCCTTTGTTATCTCGCTCGCTAATGGAAAGGGAATGAAATTTAATTGCAGACACCTTCTCCTGAATGAAACTCAGACAAGGTCTTTGATTGACACCCCCTATAATCATATTAAAGAAGCCATGGATGAATGGTTCGTCCTCAGTTTATCGGAAATTTAAAAGCTGCAAGTCCCTGCTATATTCAGCTTGCAAACCGAGTTCCTGCGTTATAAACAAGCCTACAGCATGATTCGAAGTCAGACGTTTGGACCTATGTGTGACAGACGCAAACAGTTTTAGTGTGTATTTGTGATAAAAGCATACAAAACAATATTGATCAGGAGCTGATTTTTTGATCGTATATGTTTAATACTCTGTGGATTATATCAGTTCATTGGGACTTAATAATACCGAAGGTATTCATCATGTTGTCCGTACACATATCACTGTTTGTAGTGTTACTTTTCGATATGAGCATGGAAATGAATGTCATTCCGCGAATGGCTCAACTGTCGTACACTCGGAATGGGGACATCAAACTCGGCGGGCTCTTTCCTATAAGTGCACGCAGATGTGAACTTCCCTCGATGTGGGCTCTACAGTTACCAGAAGCCATGGTGTATGCCATCGAAGAGGTGAATAACAGGAGTGACCTGCTGCCCAACATCCGTCTCGGCTTTGAATTAAGAGCCGGTTGCTATAACGATGACATTTCACTTTGGTCTGCATTATCTCTGGTCCAGGCGACCAACCATGACCAACCCAAAAAGGTGCTTGGAATCATTGGTCCACAAACAAGCACTGTGAGTACCATCGTTGGAGCAGTCGCCGACCTTTACGAGACACCAATGATAGCATACGGTGCAACGAGTGACGAACTCAGCGATGAAACAAGATTTCCATTTTTCCTTCGGTCTGTTCCTCCAGATCGTTTACAAGCTCAGGCAATGGTGGATGTCATTACCTACATGGGATGGGATTATATATCTGTCATTTACCAAGCAGATACTTATGGGATCCGAGGTGCCCACGCTTTAGAGGTACTAGCTGAGAGTAGGGGCATCTGCGTAGCTCTGTCTCTGCCTGTTCATTGGCCGCTTTCAACCTCTGAACTGGAGAAAGTTTCCACCTTGGTGTGGAATGCTCAAAAGGCTCGCGTGGTAGTTGTCTTCGGGGGAGGAAACATAGGGCGAATGGTCGTCAAAGCTGTAGAAGGAGATGGCGGTAAGGAGGGACATTTCATTTGGTTTGGTAGCGAGGGTTGGGCTTTTGGTCTTTCCAAAGGAGCACCAAAAGGATCCCTATTCACCGGCCTTCACAATCCGGAGCCCCAAGGATTCTTTGACTATTTATCAAACTTGGAGAGACGTGCAATTGAGAAGAACCCCTGGTTTGAGCTCTTCTTGAGCAACTGGGAGACAGTCAATAATTGCACCGTGTGGGTTGACGAACGTTGTGGTATGCCTCATCTCGAGCAATACAACACAGGATCCGTCATGGCTCCAGTAGTTGATGCCGTATACGCATTTGCCTATGCAATACATTCCCTTGTGAATTCATCAGATATCAGCACTCTGAATGGAAAAGACCTTCTGACCCATCTCAAGCAAGTCAGCTTTGAAGGAGTTAGAGGACGTTTTCAGTTCAACCAAGATGGCGACATGGAGGGAAAATACCAAATACTCAATGTACAAGGAGATGACGGCAAGTTCAGAGTGGTTACGATGGGTATATGGGATGCATTAGCTCCTCCAGAGCGGCGTCTGGAAATGTATCAAGATATTATCTGGCCATCTGGTTCAACCGAAGTCCCAGCTTCAACATGCGTAGACGTCTGCCAAGCCGGTTACAGACTTGCTCCATTGGAAGAAAAATGCTGCTTTGGTTGTTTCCAATGTGAGGCGTATGCTGTTGTTGTCAATAATACAGAATGTATGGAGTGCGAGGAGACCGAGTGGCCTGATGAGGACCGTTTGTCTTGTATCCCGATCATTCCAAAAGTTACTGACTGGACTGACACACTACACCTGTCTATTGTAATCCTATCATGCGTCGGCTTTATTCTGTCTGGGCTGATAGCATTTGGTATGACTGTATACCGTAACCACAGTGTAATCAAAGCAACCAGCCGTGAGCTGAGCGCCGTCAATGTCATTGGTCTCTTCCTAGCTTTTGTCTCTACGTTTCTGCTGACATCGCATCCCACTTCTGCCACCTGTTGTTTATCCAAGGCTATGGTTAGTCTGTGCTTTACATTGACCTACGCGCCAACCTTACTCAAAGTGAGTAGGATCTATCGTATCTTCAGAGCTGGTACAAAGTCTGCTGGACGGCCTCGTTGGATCTCACCAGGCGTGCAGCTCTTCATGGTGTTTCTGCTGCTCCTTATTCAGGTAAAAACATCTCTTTATTTTGCCAATTATTAAACTATAAGAGTAACAAAATAATAAACAGAAATAAGCTATTTACGGCCATCAGACGCTGCTCACTACAATAATGTGTTTTGAACAAATATCTTTTATCAATTTGGCAAAGAATTGATAAAATCTCCACCTTTGTAAAGCTTAAGCTTCACTTAGTTAACATAACAAGTGACTGTGAGTAAACTTTTCGAGGAAATGCATTACTTCGACATGCAAGTTTGACAGGTCTATCGCTTGATGGCATCATCTCCATCACCAAGTGTGTTTGGATATCTATAGTGAATCGTTACACAATATATTGTCTGAAGTCAAAGACCCTAAAATACATCTTGAAGCTTGTGCATAATGCATGTAGTATTACGTTTATGTATCATGCATGTATGTGTCCATGTGAATGTTTGTTAAACATCCTCGACAGATTCATGATGACGTAAACGTGATAGATTGACTTAAACAGCCATAAGACTTACTCCAAGGATGTCAAGATGAAACTGTTCTATAAGTAAACTCCTACAACTCCATTGAACCGGAGTTTGTATGTAATTGGTGCAATAAAGCTCAACTGAAGAAACGTTAGAGAAAGTGATCGCTGCAGTTTTTTGTTTTCCGTTGAAACCTGTTTGTCTGCCGTTGACATGATGCCAAGTTTCTATGTTGCAGAAATCTGGACTGCGATGCAAAACATGATAATTGTCAAGAGCCTTCATTGTAGTTGCCATCTTGGCAGTCCCCCATAGGCCTGTACAAGGATGGCATTAAATGTACATGTACACATAAAATGGGTCTATAGAATTTGATATTCGGTTAAATCTTGAGAAATTGTCATCTTCCTTTGTTATCTAGCTCGCTAATGGAAAGGGGAGGAAATTTAATTGCAGAAACCTTCACCTGAATGCAACTCAGACAAGGTCTTCGATTGACATCTCTTGTAATCCTATTAATAAAGCCAGGGATGAATGCGTGGTTCGTGCTCAGTTTTTATATCGGAACATTAAAAGCTTCAATTCCTTCCTATATTCAGCATATAAACCGAGTTCCTGCGTAATAAACAATCTTACAGCATGATTCAAAGTCAGACGTTTGGACCTATGTGTGAGAGACGCAAGCAGTTTTAGTGCGGATTGTATTGTGTACTTGAGAAAAAAGCATAAAAACAATATTGATCAGCAGCTGATTTTATGATAGTATATGTTTAATACTCTGTGGATTATATCAGTTCATTGGGACTCAATAATACCGAAGGTACCATCATGATGCCCGTACACATAATTACTGTTTGTAGTGTTACTTTTCGAAATGAGCATGGAAACGAATGTCATACCGCCAATGGCTCAACTGTCGTACACTCGGAATGGGGACATCAAACTCGGCGGGCTCTTTCCTATAAGGGCACGCATATGTGAGAAACTTCCAACGATGTGGGCTCTACAGTTACCAGAAGCCATGGTGTATGCCATCGAAGAGGTGAACAACAGGAGTAACCTGCTAATAAATGTTTAATTGATGTGATTGGTGATACCAACCAATCAGATGAGGAAATTGCACACACGGACTATTTTTCTGTTGGATGTTTCTGTAGCATAATACATTCACATCCGGCTTGTATAGTTGCCGTAGATGACATTTCTGGAGAATTGGCATGTCATATTTCACACATTAAGGAATTTGCAGCAATGCGAAACAATTGATTGTCCAATCGCATCCTGGCCTCGGTTCGGATGATGTGTCCATAGCAGTAGCCTTTATCAAGGTGATACTTCATAACGAGATGTTTCGTTTGCTCGTGTAACTTAATGCATATGCATTCCGCACTGTCTGCATCGCAGTCATAGTCAGGAGAATCCTTTCCAAGTGAATATCCATGTCGGACAAACATCAATATCTCTGGAAGGATAAAGGAAAGTGAAATCTCCCATAGGATATAATAAAAATACAATTTTGGGAGGCTAATCATCCTTACTCGCAGCTGGGGTGCTAAATTGCGAAGGATGAGACTTCAACGTGATCGAGTGGCAGGCTTTCATGGGCGCCTTTGGCTGCCAGCCACATCAACACATATATGATCACGGAGTACAGCCTGAGATCGAAAGAGTTTGATTTTTGTGGAGGGAGGAAAACCGGATCACCTGGAGAAAAACCCTCGTAGCATAGGAGAGAACCAACGCACAACTCTACTCACATATGACCCAGGCCGGATTCGAACCCGGGCCACATTGGTAAGAGGCAAGTGCCAAATACACTTGCCACCTATGCCCCCATAGCAGATCTTCAACCTTCGAGGCATTAAAGAGATTACCAAAAGGTCGACACTTTCCGGATAGAACAATTTGATTAAGTGTGCAAACACTCTATCGTTTCTCTTCATGATTCATTTTCTACCATACTACAGCAAACGGAAAGAAAGAAATCATGTCAGGCACTCAGATGATCTTGAGTGCATCAATACTCCTGTGTGCGGCAATAGTGGTTACTTTACCGGCAGCTCGGGTATTATACACCCGACAGGGAGACATCCAACTCGGTGGGATCTTTCCATTGAGGTCCTACAAATGTGAAGCTGTTCCTTCGATGGGGAACTTACAGCTTGCTGAGGCCATGGTGTTTGCTATTGAACAGATTAACAACAGGAGCGACCTGCTGCCCAACATCACTCTTGGTTTTGAAATACGAGACAGCTGCCGGACTGAGGACGATGCCCTGTTCGCTGCACTGTCTATGGTTCAGGGAGATACAACATCCGTTACTCAAGAAGACCATTGCCCTAAGAGCGCGAACACATCCCATGGAACGCCCAGAAAGGTGCAGGGAATCATTGGTCCGATAAGTAGCACGAGAAGTATAGTCACTGGAGCAGTTGCCGATCTGTACCAGACACCAATGATATCATACGGTGCAACGAGTGATGAACTCAGCGATAAAACAAGATTTCCATTTTTCCTTCGGTCTGTTCCTCCAGATCATTTACAAGCTCAGGCCATGGTGGATGTCATCACCTACATGGGCTGGAACTATATATCTGTCATATACACAGCGAGCACCTATGGGATCCGAGGTGCCCACGCTTTAAAGGTACTAGCTGAGAGAAGGGGCATCTGCGTAGCTCTGTCTCTGCCTGTTCAAAAGAAACCTGCACCATCCGAACTTGACAAAGTTTCCAGCTTGGTATGGAAGGCAGAAAAGGCTCGCGTGGTAGTTGTCTTCGGTGGTTCAACCCTAGGAGAAATGATAGTCAAAGTTGTGGAGGCAGATCAAGGTAAGGAGGGGCATTTCATTTGGTTTGGCAGCGAGGCTTGGGCTTTTGATCTTTCCCAAGGGGCACCAAAAGGATCCCTCTTCACCGGCCTTCATAATCCGGAGCCCAAAGGATTCTTTGATTATCTTTCAAACTTGGAGAGACGTGCAATTGAGAAGAACCCCTGGTTTGAGCTCTTCTTAGGCAATTGGGAGACAGTCAATAATTGCACCGTGTGGGTTGACGAACGTTGTGGTATGCCTCATCTCGAGCAATACAACACAGGATCCCTCATGGCTCCAGTAATCAATGCCGTATATGCATTTGCCTATGCAATACAATCCCTCGTGAATTCATCAGATACCAGCACTCTGAATGGAAAAGACCTTCTGACCCATCTCAAGCAAGTCAGCTTTGAAGGAGTTAGAGGACGTTTTCAATTCAGCCAAGATGGCGACATGGAGGGCAAATACCAAATACTCAATGTACAAGGAGATGGCGGAAAGTTCAGAGTGGTTACGGTGGGCATATGGGATGCATTGTCTCTTCCAGAACGGCGTCTGGAAATGTATCAAGATATCATCTGGCCATCTGGTTCGACTGAAGTCCCAGCTTCAACATGTGTAGACGTCTGTCAAGCAGGTTACAGACTTGCTCCATTGGAAGAAAAATGCTGCTTTGGTTGTTTCCAATGTGAGGCGTATGCTGTTGTTGTCAACAATACAGAATGTATGGAGTGCGAAGAGACCGAGTGGCCTGATGAGGACCGTTTGTCTTGTATCCCGATCATTCCAAAAGCTACTGACTGGACTGACACACTACACATGTCTATTGTGATCCTATCATGCGCCGGCTTTATTATATCTGGGCTGATAGCATTTGGTATGATTGTTTACCGTAACCACAGTGTAATCAAAGCAACCAGCCGTGAGCTGAGCGCCGTCAATGTCATCGGTCTCTTCCTAGCCTTTGTCTCTACCTTTCTGCTGACATATCATCCCACTTCTGCCACCTGTTGTTTATCCAAGGCTATAGTTAGTCTGTGCTTCACATTGACCTACGCTCCAACCTTACTCAAAGTGAGTAGGATCTATCGTATCTTCAGAGCTGGTAAGAAGTCTGCTGGACGGCCCCGTTGGATCTCACCAGGCGTGCAGCTCTTCATGGCGTTTCTGTTTATCCTTATACAGGTAATAACCTCTTTTTTTACCAATTATTAAAGAGTAACAAAAGAATAAAAAATAAGTCATTTACGGCCATTAGACGCTAACTACAATAATGTGGTTTGAACTATTTTGTCCATTTTATCAATTTGGCAACGAATTGATAAAATATCCAGCTTTGTAAAGCCTACATTTCATTCAGTTATAAACAAGTGACTGTGAGTAAACTCTACGTGGAAATGCATTACTGGGACATGTGAGTGTGACAGGTCTATCGCTTGATGGTATCATCTCCATCGCCAGTGTGTTTGGATATCTATAGTGAATTATATATTAACATAGACGTGTTAAACAGTATGCGTAATACACGTGCATTAAATTTGACTCAAACATCACCAAAAAGTCTTCAAAATCACACTCTAAATTCTATAAACCAATCGACACGAACATAGTAGGGAACTCTATTAGATTGCGGGTAAATTGATAACAGTATTTGGCTTCATAAACACTGTAAAAATGTGACTCTTAAATGACGGAAAACAAATTGATCTTACCTCATTAAACACAAAATGGTGCAGGCGTTCCTTGACTAGCACACCAATTACTACCAGATAGTCGGTGTCGTCCAGTGATGTTAGAGACCATTTCACAAGGAGGTTAACACCAACTGCATGTGTAAAACAGAATGGAAATTTGTCAATTTTATTTTGTTCGTGCATATGTGATACCGATATAATTATCAATGAAAAGAGTCGAAGGGTTGTGCTCGGGTAGCATCATCTGCTAACTTTACAAGATATTCACGAATTTAACAATAATAAGCATAATTTAAGAAGATACTAGCTAAGCAATGATCGGAGGATTACACGTGCCAACTATGAATTTTGACAATTTCGGGTAAGATTATTGAGGAATTTTACTTTCGGAATTTCAGACGGAACGATAGGTACATAACAATTAAGAACAATACATTTATAAGAATGTTGAATAAGCTAAACCACGCGACTCCATGTGACACCCACTATACACATCAGAAACACGTTTCACTACTAGAATAATAGCTGAAGATTAATGGTGAATTTACGTGGAAACATGGGCAACTGATAGAGTGATACCGTGGGATTAAAACGCACAAGAAAATCCAGTTATATAGTTAGCGGCTCTTCTTAGAGCCACAGTCAGCCTCAGGAGAGTTTAAAACATGGCGTCACCAAGCACAAACACTTAGTCCTACATTGTGCGCCCACCACACAAACTTTCAAATCTCATTTACACAATATGGACTTTTTCTGCTGGTTTCTTCAAGCTACAATTCCTCATACGGCATACCAATCTAATATTAACGAGCATTGGTTCAAAGCATGCCTTCAAGCTCCAAGTTCGTACATTTACAAATCCCAAGATGGTTGGTAAATTCACTTTCTTACACACATCCTTTGACTGAAATGTATAATTGTGAAGAGCCTTCATTGTAGTTGCCATCTTGGCAGTCCCCCATAGGCCTGTGCAAGGATGGCATTAACTGTAAACATAAAATTTACCTATAGAATTTGATATTAGGTTTACCCTTGAGAAATTGTCCTCTTCCCTTGTTATCTCGCTCGCGAATGGAAAGGAAAGGAAATACGTTGCAGTAACCTTCTCCTGAATGACACTCAGACAAGGTCTTGCATTGATAGTCCATGTAATCATATTAATGAAGCCATGGATGAATGGTTCATGTTCAGTTTATCAGTTTAACGTTAAAAGCTGCAAGTCCTTTCTATATTTAGCTTACAAACCGAGTTCCTGCGTAATTTTAAAAGAGCCTACAGCATGATTCAAAGTCAGATGCTTCGACGTGAGTGAGAGACGTGAGCTTAGTTTTACAGCAGATTGTAGTGTGTACTTGTGGTACCATACCCTCGGAATGGGGACATCAAACTCTTCGGGCTTTTTCATATAAAGACACGCAGATGTGAGCAACTTTCATTGATGCGGGTTCTACAGTTTCCAGAAGCCATGATGTACATGTATGCCATCGAAGAGGTGAACAACAGGAGTGACCTACTGCTCAATTTTTAATTCGTATGAATGGCGATGCCAACCAACCAGATGTGAAAATTGCACACACGGACGATTCTCTGTCGGATCTTGCTGTAGCATCACACAATCCATGCATCCGGTTTGTATAAACGCCGTAGAGGGCATTTCAGAAGAATTGACAATTCTTGAACAGATATTTATCCTTGGCTTGTGATCATTTATACATTATGTATTTTAGCAGTACGACTGTAGGCTATTGACTGCGCACTGATCGTATTCTTCGGATGATGCATGTGTCCATAGCAGGTGCCCCTATCAAGGAGATTCTTCATCACGAGATCGTGTTTTCTACCCATACTACTGCAAACAGATTGACCAAAATCATGTCAGGCACTCAGATGATCTTGGGTGTGTCATTACTCCTGTGTGCGGCAATAGTGGTTGCTTTACCGGCAGCTCGGGTATTATACACCCTAAAGGGAGACATCCAACTCGGTGGGATCTTTCCTTTGAAGTCCGGCAGGTGTGAAAGAGTTCCATCGATGGGGAACTTACAACTTGCTGAGGCCATGGTGTTTGCCATCGAACAGATAAACAACAGGAGCGACCTGCTGCCAGACATCAATCTTGGTTTTGAAATCCGAGACAGTTGCCAAACTGAGGACGATGCCTTGTTCGCTGCACTGTCTATGATTCAGTCAGATACAAAATGCATAAGTCAAGCAGACCATTCTCCTATGAAGAGCGCGAACTCATCCCGCGATACGTCCAGAAAGGTGCTAGGAATCATTGGTCCGTTTGCGAGCACGAGAAGTATAGTCACTGGAGTAGTTGCCGATCTTTACGAGACACCAATGATATCATACGGTGCAACGAGTGACGAACTCAGCGATAAAACAAGATTTCCATTTTTCCTTCGGTCTGTTCCTCCAGATCGTTTACAAGCTGAGGCTATGGTAGATGTCATCGCCTACATGGGCTGGAACTATATATCTGTCATATACACAGCGAACACCTATGGGATCCGAGGTGCCCACGCTTTAGAGGTACTAGCTGAGAGAAGGGGCATCTGCGTAGCTCTGTCTCTGCCTATTCACTCACTTACAACCTCCGAACTGGAGCAAGTTTCCACCTTGGTTTGGAAAGCTCGAAAGGCTCGCGTGGTTGTTGTCTTCGGGGGAGGAAACATAGGGCGAATGGTCGTCAAAGCTGTAGAAAGAGATGGCGGTAAGGAGGGACATTTCATTTGGATTGGTAGTGAGGCTTGGGCGTTTAGTCTTTCCAAAGGAGCAAAAAAAGGATCCCTGTTCACCGGCCTTCACAATCCGGAGCCCCAAGGATTCTTTGACTATTTATCAAACTTGGAGAGACGTGCAATTGAGAAGAACCCCTGGTTTGAGCTCTTCTTGAGCAATTGGGAGACAGTCAATAATTGCACCGTGTGGGTTGACGAACGTTGTGGTATGCCCCATCTTGACCAATACAGGACAGAACGCCCAATGGCTCCAGTAGTCGAAGCCGTATACGCATTTGCGTACGCAATACATTCCCTCATGAATTCATCAGATATCAGCACTCTGAATGGAAAAGACCTTCTGACCCATCTCAAGCAAGTCAGCTTTGAAGGAGTTAGAGGACGTTTTCAGTTCAACCAAGATGGCGACATGGAGGGCAAATACCAAATACTCAATGTACAGATTGATGACGGGAAGTTCAGAGTGGTAACGGTTGGTATATGGGATGCATTAGCTCCTCCAGAACGGCGTCTGGAAATGTATCAAGATATTATCTGGCCATCTGGTTCGACCGAAGTCCCAGCTTCAACATGCGTAGACGTCTGCCAAGCAGGTTACAGACTTGCTCCGTTGGAAGAAAAATGCTGCTTTGGTTGTTTCCAATGTGAGGCGTATGCTGTTGTTATCAATAATAAAGAATGTTTGGAGTGCGAGGAGACCGAGTGGCCTGATGAGGACCGTTTGTCTTGTATCCCGATCATTCCAAAAGTTACTGACTGGACTGACACACTACACCTGTCTATTGTAATCCTATCATGCGTCGGCTTTATTCTGTCTGGGCTGATAGCATTTGGTATGACTGTATACCGTAACCACAGTGTAATCAAAGCAACCAGCCGTGAGCTGAGCGCCGTCAATGTCATCGGTCTCTTCCTAGCCTTTGTCTCTACCTTTCTGCTGACATCGCATCCCACTTCTGCCACCTGTTGTTTATCCAAGGCTATGGTTAGTCTGTGCTTTACATTGACCTACGCACCAACCTTACTCAAAGTGAGTAGGATCTATCGTATCTTCAGAGCTGGTACAAAGTCTGCTGGACGGCCTCGTTGGATCTCACCAGGCGTGCAGCTCTTCATGGTGTTTATGCTGCTCCTTATTCAGGTAAAAACATCTCTTTATTTTGCCAATTATTAAACTATAAGAGTAACAAAATAATAAACAGAAATAAGCTATTTACGGCCATCAGACGCTGCTCACTACAATAATGTGTTTTGAACAAATATCTTTTATCAATTTGGCAAAGAATTGATAAAATCTCCACCTTTGTAAAGCTTAAGCTTCACTTAGTTAACATAACAAGTGACTGTGAGTAAACTTTTCGAGGAAATGCATTACTTCGACATGCAAGTTTGACAGGTCTATCGCTTGATGGCATCATCTCCATCACCAAGTGTGTTTGGATATCTATAGTGAATCGTTACACAATATATTGTCTGAAGTCAAAGACCCTAAAATACATCTTGAAGCTTGTGCATAATGCATGTAGTATTACGTTTATGTATCATGCATGTATGTGTCCATGTGAATGTTTGTTAAACATCCTCGACATATTCATGATGACGTAAACGTGATAGATTGACTTAAACAGCCATAAGACTTACTCCAAGGATGTCAAGATGAAACTGTTCTATAAGTAAACTGCTACAACTCCATTAAACCGGAGTCTGTATGTAATTGGTGCAATAAAGCTCAACTGAAGAAACGTTCGCCGAAAAATTAGAGAAAGTGATCGCTGCAGTTTTTTGTTTTCCGTTGAAACCTGTTTGTCTGCCGTTGACATGATGCCAAGTTTCTATGTTGCAGAAATCTGGACTGCGATGCAAAACATGATAATTGTCAAGAGCCTTCGTTGTAGTTGCCATCTCGGCAGTCCCCCATAGGCCTGTACAAGGATGGCATTAAATGTACATGTACACATAAAATGGGTCTATAGAATTTGATATTCGGTTAAATCTTGAGAAATTGTCATCTTCCTTTGTTATCTAGCTCGCTAATGGAAAGGGGAGGCAATTTAATTGCAGAAACCTTCACCTGAATGCAACTCAGACAAGGTCTTCGATTGACATCTCTTGTAATCCTATTAATAAAGCCAGGGATGAATGCGTGGTTCGTGCTCAGTTTTTATATCGGAACATTAAAAGCTTCAATTCCTTCCTATATTCAGCATATAAACCGAGTTCCTGTGTAATAAACAATCTTACAGCATGATTCAAAGTCAGACGTTTGGACCTATGTGTGAGAGACGCAAGCAGTTTTAGTGCGGATTGTATTGTGTACTTGTGAAAAAAAGCATAAAAACAATATTGATCAGCAGCTGATTTTATGATAGTATATGTTTAATACTCTGTGGATTATATCAGTTCATTGGGACTCAATAATACCGAAGGAACCATCATGATGCCCGTACACATAATCACTGTTTGTAGTGTTACTTTTCGATATGAGCATGGAAACGAATGTCATACCGCCAATGGCTCAACTGTCGTACACTCGGAATGGGGACATCAAACTCGGCGGGCTCTTTCCTATAAGGGCACGCAGATGTGAAAAACTTCCAACGATGTGGGCTCTACAGTTACCAGAAGCATATGGTGTATGCCATCGAAGAGGTGAACAACAGGTGTAACCTGCTAATTAATGTTTAATTGATGTGATTGGTGATACCAACCAATCAGATGAGGAAATTGCACACTATTTTTCTGTTGGATGTTTCTGTAGCATAATACATTCACATCCGGCTTGTATAGTTGCCGTAGATGACATTTCTGGAGAATTGGCATGTCATATTTCACACATTACGGAATTTGCAGCAGTGCGAAACAATTGATTGTCCAATCGCATCCTGGCCTCGGTTCGGATGATGTGTCCATAGCAGTAGCCTTTATCAAGGTGATACTTCATAACGAGATGTTTCGTTTGCTCGTGTAACTTAATGCATATGCATTCCGCACTGTCTGCATCGCAGTCATAGTCAGGAGAATCCTTTCCAAGTGAATATCCATGTCGGACAAACATCAATATCTCTGGAAGGATAAAGGAAAGTGAAATCTCCCATAGGATATAATAACAATAATAATTTGGGAGGCTAATCATCCTTACTCGCAGCTGGGGTGCTGAATTGCGAAGGATGAGACTCCAACGTGATCGAGTAGCAGGCTTTCATGGGCGCCCTTGGCTGCCAGCCACATCAACACATATATGATCACGGAGTACAGCCTGAGATGGAAAGGGTTTGATTTTTGTGGAGGGAGGAAACCGGAGAACCACGACAAAAACCCTCGTTGCATAGGAGAGAACCAACGCACAACTCTACTCACATATGGCCCAGGCCGGATTCGAACCCGGGCCACATTGGTGAGAGGCAAGTGCCTAACACACTTGCCACCTATGCCCCCATAGCAGATCTTCAACCTTCTAGGCATTAAAGAGATTACCAAAAGGTCGACACTTTCCGGATAGAAAAACTTGATTAAGTTTGCAAACACTCTATCGTTTCTCTTCATGATTCATTTTCTACCATAATACAGCAAACAGATTGAAAGAAATCATGTCAGGCACTCAGATGGTCTTGGGTGTGTCATTACTCCTGTGTGCGGCACTAGTGGTTGCTTTACCGGCAGCTCGGGTATTATACATCCGACAGGGAGACATCCAACTCGGTGGCATCTTTCCATTGAGGTCCTACAGATGTGAAGCTGTTCCTTCGATGGGGAACTTACAGCTTGCTGAGGCCATGGTGTTTGCCATCGAAGAGGTAAACAACAGAACCGACCTTCTGCCCGACATCAGTCTTGGTTTTGAAATACGAGACAGTTGCCGAACTGAGGACGATGCCTTGTTCTCTGCACTGTCTATGCTTCAGGCAGATACAACATCCGTTACTGAAGAAGACCATTGTCCTCAACATGTGAACTCAACCCATGGAACGCCCAGAAAGGTGCTAGGAATCATTGGTCCGATAAGTAGCACGAGAAGTATAGTCATTGGAGCTGTTGCCGATCTGTACGAGACACCAATGGTATCATACGGTGCAACGAGTGATGAACTCAGCGATAAAACAAGATTTCCATTTTTCCTTCGGTCTGTGCCTCCAGATCGTTTACAAGCTGAGGCCATGGTTGATATCATCACCTACATGGGCTGGGATTATATATCTGTCATATACACGGCGAGCACCTATGGGATCCGAGGTGCCCACGCTTTAGAGGTACTAGCTGAGAGAAGGGGAATATGCGTAGCTCTGTCTCTGCCTGTTAAAAAAAAACCTGCAACGTCCGAACTTGAGAAAGTTTCCACCTTGGTATGGAAGGTACAAAAGGCTCGCGTGGTAGTTGTCTTCGGGGGTTCAACCCTAGGGGAAATGATAGTCAAAGCTGTAGAAGGAGATGGCGGTAAGGAGGGACATTTCATTTGGTTTGGTAGTGAGTTTTGGGCGTCAGGGCTTTCCGACGGGGCACCAAAAGGATCCCTGTTCACCGGCCTTCACAATCCGGAGCCCAAAGGATTCTTTGATTATCTATCAAACTTGGAGAGACGTGCAATTGAGAAGAACCCCTGGTTTGAGCTCTTCTTGAGCAACTGGGAGACAGTCAATAATTGCACCGTGTGGGTTGACGAACGTTGTGGTATGCCTCATCTCGAGCAATACAACACAGGATCCCTCATGGCTCCAGTAGTCGATGCCGTATATGCATTTGCCTATGCAATACATTCCCTCGTGAATTCATCAGCTACCAGCACTCTGAATGGAAAAGACCTTCTGACCCATCTCAAGCAAGTCAGCTTTGAAGGTGTTAGAGGACGTTTTCAGTTCAACCAAGATGGCGACATGGAGGGCAAATACCAAATACTCAATGTACAGATTGATGACGGCAAGTTCAGAGTGGTTACGGTGGGCATATGGGATGCATTGGCTCCTCCAGAACGGCGTCTGGAAATGGATCAAGATATTATCTGGCCATCTGGTTCGACTGAAGTTCCAGCTTCAACATGCGTAGACGTCTGCCAAGCAGGTTACAGACTTGCTCCATTGGAAGAAAAATGCTGCTTTGGTTGTTTCCAATGTGAGGCGTATGCTGTTGTTGTCAATAATACAGAATGTATGGATTGTGGGGAGACCGAGTGGTCTGATGAGGACCGTTTGTCGTGTATCCCGATCATTCCAAAAGGTACTGACTGGACTGACGCACTACACCTGTCAATTGTAATCCTATCATGCGTCGGCTTTATTCTGTCTGGGCTGATAGCATTTGGTATGACTGTTTACCGTAACCGCAGTGTAATCAAAGCAACCAGCCGTGAGCTGAGTGCCGTCAATGTCATCGGTCTCTTCCTAGCATTTGTCTCTACATTTCTGCTGATATCGCATCCCACTTCTGCCACCTGTTGTTTCTCTAAGGCTGTGGTTAATCTGTGCTTTACATTGACCTACGCTCCAACCTTACTCAAAGTGAGTAGGATCTATCGTATCTTCAGAGCTGGTAAGAAGTCTGCTGGACGGCCTCGTTGGATCTCACCAGGCGTGCAGCTCTTTATGGCGTTTCTGCTGATCCTTATACAGGTAAACATTGATACGCTGGTCATTTCAATTTTCACTTTGAACCATTTCTTTATCGGCAACAGATTAATAATATCCACAGCTTTGTAAAGCTTTAACGTCACGCAGTTAACATAACATTTGTGTAAACCGTACGAGGAAATGCATTACCTTGACCCTGATAGCATGACAGGTTTGTCTCTTGATGGCATCACTTTTGAAGTATGGTGTTAAGATTTAAAGTTAAAATTACGTTTAAATGGACGTGTTTAACAGAATGCTTTGCTTTTTTGTTGCTAATTCATCATGTAACCTTTCAAATCTTAATTGCCTTTGACTCACAGTACATGGTACTGCAGTCTGGATAATTGTTGGGAGAATTGGGGGCTGTCCTTGGCAACCTTTCACGACCTCCAGACCAAGTCAGACAAGATTCTGATTCTTAGTCTTGCAACCCTTTTTCTAGTATTACGGGATATTCTGGTGACGAACCTGTAAGTCATGACAGGCTGTGCTCAGAAACAGTTACACATGTGGTTTACTAGTAGTAATAGCGTAACATACATTTTAGACAGAACTACCAGGTGAGGACGAGTACTACAGGCAAAAGACACATCAAGCTACGGCCAATATTAAGTGCTTGCCAATAGATGTAGCACATTCAACCTCAATCATACAATGAACTACCGACCAATTCGACATGATTACTAGTCTACCACACAAATACCTAATACACGACCCCATAAGACTTGTGGCCTACGTACAGGTGATCTGGCTTCGAAAGTAACGCATTTGCAGTGTGTCCCCCAAGGTTTTCGATGGGGGATTTTACAGGATTCCCAAGACGTTGTTATAATAGGTCTTTACGTTCATGTACATGCGTTCGGGTCGGTGAGGGGAATCGGTTCGCACGTTGAGTAATAACAACGTCGTGAACCAAGACTACATTCAACCTTGTCTTGTCGTTTATTGTAGCGCTATATAAAAGGTCACGTGAATAAGGCCAAGCAAATAGACTCTTTCGTGGATATCCGGTCTATGGGATTTCGTGTATATTAATTTTTTTAGCGCAAACCACCAGACAACGCATTTCTCCATTAGGCCAACCTTCACTGATTACTGCCGGCTCATCCGCTAAACGGTCTAAAACAGTTGCAAATTTTTCCTGTCACTTATGAAGTGATCTTAATGCAGAAACAAAATGTGCGTTTGAACTTGGCCAAATTGTCAGAACCCGTGTGCAGGTATATCTATCTATGGCCATGTAACACGAGGTTACTTTTACAGGCAACTATAGGAAACAACTAACTATACAACGCATGTAAGAGGAAAGTATTGCTTGTACAAACGTCATTTTGCTATAGTAGTAATTATTACTGCCCCAGGAAAATTTCAAGATGAATGAAATTTCCCCTTAAAGATTCCATGGAACGTTAATTGCCTGTAAATTAACTTATGTGGCACGGGTGTATGGTTCAATATATCTATGGTGTGCACAGTTCGGCATCCGTAAGATTGTTTCTGTTCTATTGTTTAATATTTAAATTGAATAAATTCCAATAGGTCTTTTTGTCCGTGACTGCAGTGTTCGAAGATATAGATACAAAACACACTCCATAGAAATTCTTTCCTACAATAAAGAAATTGAAATAAATTGAATACACAATGTACTATGTGGACAATGCCCCTAAAGGTTACAAATTGAATTTTCTTTGCATTAAATTTTCGCCAGTGCAGCGAAAAGAGGGCGTTTTGAAAGAATTCTACTCGAAATTATACCTAGGAGACATCTAACGAAATAAGAAAATCAATAATAAAAATATAAACAAGTAAAAATGATCAAATAATGAAAATGGGTATACGTTTATGTGAATGGTTCTAGCAGCCAATCAGAGGGGAAAATTACAAACCGCAGACACAGACTATTTTGTGTTGGATATTGCTGTAGCATTACACAATCAATGTAGCTTGTATGAAGGCAGTAGAGGTTTTTCAAGAAAATTGGCAGGTCTTTGAAGGATATTTTTCCTTGGTATATCATGGAACTTAAAGCTGTGCGATTCTATTGACGGTTCACTCGCGTTGTGATTGCGGTTCGGGTGATGTATACATAGCAGGTGCCTTTATCAAGGAGATACTTCACTGAACGAAATGGATTTTCGTCAACTCGTCTGACTTGCTGCATAGGCATTACATCCCACACAGTCTGTATCGCAGTCATAGCCAGGAGTTCAAGTGAATATCCATGTCGGACAAACATCAATATCTCTGGAAGGATAAAGGAAAGTGAAATCTCCAATAGGATATAGGCGCAGATCTTCAACCTTCGAGGAATTAAAGAGATAACTGAAACTCGAGACTCTCAGGATAAAAAATGTGATTAAGTTTGCAAACACTCTATCGTTTCTCTTCGTTAGTAATTTTCTACCATACTACAGCAAACAGATTGAAGGAAATCATGTCAGGTACTCAGATGGTCTTGGGTGTGTCATTACTCCTGTGTGCGGCAATAGTGGTTGCTTTACCAGCAGCTCGGGTATTATACACCCGAAAGGGAGACATCCAATTCGGTGGGATCTTTCCATTGAGGTCCTACAGATGTGAAGCTGTTCCTTCGATGGGGAACTTACAGCTTGCTGAGGCCATGGTGTTTGCTATTGAACAGATCAACAACAGGAGCGACCTGCTGCCCAACATCAGTCTTGGTTTTGAAATACGAGACAGTTGCCGGACTGAGGACGATGCCTTGTTCGCTGCACTGTCTATGGTTCAGGAAGATACAACATCCGTTACTCAAGAAGACCATTGTCCTAAGAGCGCGAACACATCCCATGGAACGCCCAGAAAGGTACAGGGAATCATAGGTCCGATAAGTAGCACGAGAAGTATAGTCACTGGAGCAGTTGCCGATCTGTACCAGACACCAATGATATCATACGGTGCAACGAGTGATGAACTCAGCGATAAATCAAGATTTCCATTTTTCCTTCGGTCTGTTCCTCCAGATCGTTTACAAGCTCAGGCCATGGTGGATGTCATCACCTACATGGGCTGGAACTATATATCTGTCATATACACGGCAAGCACCTATGGGATCCGAGGTGCCCACGCTTTAAAGGTACTAGCTGAGAGAAGGGGCATCTGCGTAGCTCTGTCTCTGCCTGTTCAAAAGAAACCTACAACGTCCGAACTTGACAAAGTTTCCAGCTTTGTATGGAACGCACAAAAGGCTCGCGTGGTAGTTGTCTTCGGTGGTTCAAACCTAGGAGAAATGATAGTCAAAGTTGTGGAGGCAGATGAAGGTAAGGAGGGGCATTTCATTTGGTTTGGCAGCGAGGCGTGGGCTTTTGATCTTTCCCAAGGGGCACCAAAAGGATCCCTCTTCACCGGCCTTCATAATCCGGAGCCCAAAGGATTCTTTGATTATCTATCAAACTTGGAGAGACGTGCAATTGAGAAGAACCCCTGGTTTGAGCTCTTCTTGAGCAACTGGGAGACAGTCAATAATTGCACCGTGTGGGTTGACGAACGTTGTGGTATGCCTCATCTCGAGCTATACAACACAGGATCCCTCATGGCTCCAGTAATCGATGCCGTATACGCATTTGCCTATGCAATACATTCCCTCGTAAATTCATCAAATATCAGCACTCAAAACGGAATAGATCTTCTGACCCATCTCAAGCAAGTCAGCTTTGAAGGAGTTAGAGGACGCTTTCAGTTCAGCCAAGATGGCGACATGGAGGGCAAATACCAAATACTCAATGTACAAGGAGATGGCGGAAAGTTCAGAGTGGTTACGGTGGGCATATGGGATGCATTGGCTCCTCCAGAGCGGCGTCTGGAAATGTATCAAGATATCATCTGGCCATCTGGTTCGACTGAAGTTCCAGCTTCGACATGCGTAGACGTCTGCAAAGCAGGATACAGACTTGCTCCATTGGAAGAAAAATGCTGCTTTGGTTGTTTCCAATGTGAGGCGTATGCTGTTGTTGTCAACAATACAGAATGTATGGAGTGCGAAGAGACCGAGTGGCCTGATGAGGACCGTTTGTCTTGTATCCCGATCATTCCAAAAGTTACTGACTGGACTGACACACTACACCTGTCTATTGTGATCCTATCATGCGTCGGCTTTATTCTATCTGGGCTGATAGCATTTGGTATGACTGTATACCGTAACCACAGTGTAATCAAAGCAACCAGTCGTGAGTTGAGCGCCGTCAATGTCATCGGTCTCTTTCTAGCCTTCGTCTCTACTTTTCTTCTGATATCGCATCCCACTTCTGCCACCTGTTGTTTATCCAAGGCTTTTGTTAATTTGTGCTTTACATTGACCTACGCACCAACCTTACTCAAAGTGAGTAGGATCTATCGTATCTTCAGAGCTGGTAAGAAGTCTGCTGGGCGGCCTCGTTGGATCTCACCCGGCGTGCAGCTCTTTATGGTGTTTCTGCTGATCCTTATACAGGTAAACATTCAAATCTCTGACTTTTCGTGAATGTTCATGGTGGTTTTTCACTTCAAGGTTTAAAGAGCTCTCAGCCACTCATCATCAGGAATGTTTTAACATGATTGTAGCAATAATAATCGGAACACCTTTTTTTCAAGGAACTTTAAAGATTATGTTATCAAATTTCGACACAAGTACGGATTTTAATGTACAAACCGAAATAACGCACCGTCAATTAAAGCACACGTTTCTTCAGAAACATCTCTGTTTGTCAAGAAAGTAATTGGTACTGTTCACTCCGGGTTATTTTTATTGTACATGAATTATTCGCGTTTTGCAAAATGGAAAGATCAAAGTTCGCTCCCTGCATAGAAATCTTTATTTTCACTGTTGTAAATTGTCATCAAAACCTAAACGAGTTCATTGTGGCTAGTGTAAGCTAAATGTATTCATATTCAAATAATCTGTTTAAAACTCATGTTTGATCAGGAGAAATGTACGAAAAAAACTATTGTTTTAACGAGTTCGGTTGCTAGAATCACGCAGAAGTACTTAAAGATAAAATTTCCATCTCAAGATATTTTTAATATGTTTTTCTAATTATTTGCAAAACGACACAAATGCTTTCTTGGTCTAAGTCGTTGTAAACGATGTGGCTTGCGTTGCGATGAAGATAAAATCATTTGAAGCATCTGCGCTGTATTACAAGGAACACAAGTTTATTGGACAAAGCTTGCATGAATCAGACTTAAAATCACTTATGTCATTGACAAGACTCGAAGGAATAGCACATTCCATTCAAGACCGTTAGGTAAATCGATGCATCACTCTTGAATTATGAAACGATTAATTGTGTAGACTGTTTTGTGACTGCTCTACAAACCCGTTTTCTGCAATTCCCGTGGTGCATGCATGTTTTTCAATAGACTAGCAATTACGGGCGGATTGTATCACTTTGGGAATACGCAGTTTCCGTTCTGGACGGTGAAATCTACATTATGAAAAGAATATAGAAATGTCAAGGCAGTGGGCTTTTCCTGCCTTTAATTAATCCGGCATAAGGTCTGCGTTTGAAAGCAGAAATAATCTGCTTTCAATGTGATGCCTTTTATTTTATTCGATAGACGTACCCAGAGGATGTCTCTGCTTCCTTTTCCGGGCTGATGTCCAATATTTAATGTCCTTCGTGCTCATCAGCAAGCATTACTCCCTTTGAAAACCAGTCGTTCGGATGAGTATATAATAATAGACAAGAGATGCCTGCATAGTATTACACTGCAGACCTTTTGCTAGTGCTAGTCTTGTCATGTAAACTGCATCGATGTATGTCTCTTAGGCGAAGTTTATTTCACTCTTCGTGCTAATTGCATACGTTTAAGCTGAATCAGTGAATGTTTGTGATAACAAAAATACCAACATGTTGTTCATGTGCATCCAATGCGTATCATTACTTTTTGCCAGTTTTAGCATGATAATGATAACGGAAACTACCCGACTGCCGTCTCACATATTCTACATACGTCAGGGAGACATCCAAATCGGTGGGCTTTTCCCTGTCAGGTCTGACAGATGTGAAGCTGTTCCATCGATGTGGTCTGTACAGCTTGTGGAAGCTATGGTGTTTGCCATCGAAGAGATAAACAACAGGAGCGACCTGCTGCCCAACATCAGTCTTGGTTTTGAAATCAGAGACAGTTGCAAGTCTGAAGACGATGCCTTGTTCGCTGCACTGTCTATGGTTCAGGCAGATACAACATCCGTTACTCAAGCAGACCCTTGTCCTAAGAGCGCGAACACATCCCATGGAAGGCCCAGAAAGGTGTTAGGAATCATTGGTCCGTTAACAAGCACGAGAAGTATAGTCACTGGAGCAGTTGCTGATCTATACGAGACACCAATGGTATCATACAGTGCAACGAGTGATGAACTCAGCGATAAAACAAGATTTCAATTTTTCCTTCGGTCTGTGCCTCCAGATCGTTTACAAGCTCAGGCAATGGTAGATGTCATCACCTATATCGGCTGGGATTATATATCAGTTGTATACACGGCGAGCACGTACGGGATCCGAGGTGCCCACACTTTAGAAGAACTAGCTGAGAGAAGGGGAATCTGCATAGCTCTTTCAGTACCTGTGCAAAAGAAACCAACAACTTCGGAACTGGAGAAAGTTTCCAGCTTGGTATGGAAGGCACAAAAGGCTCGCGTGGTAGTTGTCTTCGGGGGTTCATCCCTAGGGGAAATGATCGTCAAAGCTGTAGAAGGAGATGAAGGTAAGGAGGGGCATTTCATATGGTTTGGCAGTGACGGTTGGGCTTTCAAACTTTCCCAAGACGCACCAAAAGGATCCCTGTTCACCGGCCTTCACAATCCGGAGCCGAAAGGATTCTTCGATTATCTATCAAACTTGGAGAGACGTGCAATTGACAAGAACCCCTGGTTTGAGCTCTTCTTGAGCAACTGGGAGACAAACAATAATTGCACCGTGTGGGTTGACGAACGTTGTGGTATGCCTCATCTCGAGCAATATAACACAGGATCCCTCATGGCTCCAGTAATCGATGCCGTATACGCAATTGCGTATGCAATTCATTCCCTCGTGAATTCATCAGATACCAGCACTCTGAATGAGTCTGAAGACCATCTGACCCATCTCAAGCAAGTCAGCTTTGAAGGAGTTAGAGGACGTTTCCAGTTCAACCAAGATGGCGACATGGAGGGCAAATACCAAATACTCAATGTACAAATTGATGACGGCAAGTTCAGAGTGGTTACGGTGGGCATATGGGATGCATTGGCTCCTCCAGAACGGCGTCTGGAAATGTATAAAGATATTATCTGGCCATCTGGTTCAACCGAAGTTCCAGCTTCAACATGCGTAGATGTCTGCCAAGCAGGTTATAGACTTGCTCCATTGGAAGAAAAGTGCTGCTTTGGATGTTTCCAATGCGAGGCGTATGCTGTTGTTGTCAACAATACAGAATGTATGGATTGTGAGGAGACCGAGTGGCCTGATGAGGACCGTTTGTCTTGTATCCCGATCATTCCAAAAGCTACTGACTGGACTGACACACTACACCTGTCTATTGTGATCCTATCATGCGTCGGCTTCCTTCTGTCTGGGCTAGTAGCATTTGGTATGACTGTTTACCGTAACCACAGTGTAATCAAAGCAACCAGCCGTGAGCTGAGCGCCGTCAATATCATCGGTCTCTTCCTAGCATTTGTCTCTACCTTTCTGCTGATATCACATCCCACTTCTGCCACCTGTTGCTTCTCTAAGGCTATGATTAGTCTGTGCTATACATTGACCTACGCTCCAGCCTTACTCAAAGTGAGTAGGATCTATCGTATCTTCAGAGCTGGTAAGAAGTCTGCTGGACGGCCTCGTTGGATCTCACCAGGCGTGCAGCTCTTCATGGCGTTTCTGCTGATCCTGATACAGGTAAAATGGCAAACCTCAGACTTTGTTTGCATATTCATTGTGGTTTTGCTCTTTAAGTGTCAGAGCCCTCTCATCCCAAAGAACGTTTTTACATAATTGTACGAAGCACTCCTCTTTGTTTCAAGTTTACGATCTCAAATTTGGCACAAAGACGGATTTCACTGTCATGTGTACATACCAAATGCAACACAAAGTTCGTTACAGCACGCGTTTTCAGGGACAGCCATTTCTATCGAGAAATTTATTGACACTTTTCACTCTGAATAAATACACAAACTTGAAGATACATGCACACACTACAGTCTTGTAGACTTGACTACCCAGTCAATGATCTATGAGCAGCAGTGAATAGTGGTATTGATTCGATAAGGAAGAAGGGGAGAGAGTTGGAGTCACTGACTTCATTGCCTGGACTCTCAGGGAAATTGCAGATTCCATTACATTTCTCAGCCTCAGTTCTTGCAATTGTCCTTCAATAATAAGAAGGGATTTTGTATTATGCTACTTCTAACTCTACAACATTAATCTTATCTTCGCCGAACGTCCCGCGGTACAAGTTCTCCAGCACATATCAATTACGTCCTCGTTATTAACCTTTGGCGAACATCCTTTGTACGTACTGTTTTTGATATCTGAATAACGAAACAAAAGAACGAAATTTCAAAGCAGCCGAATTATCCTGCCGCAGATCCAGCATGAGATTTGTGATTCAATGCAGAATTAGATTTATTTTGATTAGTTTTTGTTGATCTTGCTGTTCATTCAATAGACACACACAATGCGCTTCCATCTCGATTGGATATCATGTATAAGGTACAGTACCATCTTCCTCAAGCATCATTCATTTCGCAAAACCCGGTTGTATAAGAGATGGGAGCTCCAGTTTGACTAGAGAAAGCTTGCTGGCCCTTTCTGATACTGCCTTGATCAAAACAGCACTAGGGTATCTTTTTGAGCAGTTATATTTTTATTAAAATTTTTAGCTTCATCAGCGAATGTTAATAGTACCAAAAGGAACATCATGTTGTCCGTAAACATAACGCTGTGCATATCATTACTATTTGGTCTGACTATGGACGTGGAAACAACAAGACTGTCATCTGAGTTAGTGTATATTCGCCAGGGAGACATCCAACTCGGTGGAATATTTCCTTTAAGGTCTGACAGATGTGAAGATGTTCCATCGATGTCGTCTGTACAGTTTGCTGAGGCCATGGTGTTTGCCATCGATCAGATAAACAACAGGAGCGACCTGCTGCCCGACATCAATCTTGGTTTTGAAATCCGAGACAGTTGCCGAACTGAGGACGATGCTTTGTTTGCTGCATTGTCTGTGGTTCAGGCAGATTCAACATGCATAAGTCAGCCAGACCATTCTCCTAAGAGCGCGAACTCATCCCATGGAACGTCCAGAAAGGTGCCAGGAATCATTGGTCCGTTAACAAGCACGAGAAGTATAGTCACTGGAGCAGTTGCAGATCTGTACCAGACACCAATGATATCATACGGTGCAACGAGTGACGAACTCAGCGATAAAACAAGATTTCCATTTTTCCTTCGGTCTGTTCCTCCAGATCGTTTACAAGCTCAGGCCATAGTAGACATCATCTCCCACATGGGATGGGACTTTATAGTGATTTTATACATGGCAGACACATATGGAATCCGAGGTGCCAACGCTGTAGAGATACTAGCTAAGAGTAGAGGCATCTGCGTAGCTCTGTCTCTTCCTATTCAGTTGTCCCCTACAACCTCCGAACTGGAGGAAGTTTCCACTTTGGTGTGGGAGGCTGAAAAGGCTCGTGTTATCGTTGTCTTTGCGGAACCAACTTTAGCGCGAATGATCGTCAAAGCTGTAGAAGGAGATAACGGTAAGGAGGGGCATTTCATATGGTTTGGTAGTGATTATTGGGCGTTGAGTCTTTCTGATGGGGCGCCAAAAGGATCCCTGTTCACCGGCCTTCACAATCCGGAGCCCGAAGGCTTCCTCTATTATCTATCAAACTTGGAGAGACGTGCAATTGAGAAGAACCCCTGGTTTGAGCTCTTCTTGAGCAACTGGGAGACAGTCAATAATTGCACCGTGTGGGTTGACGAACGTTGTGGTATGCCCCATCTCGAGCAATACAACACAGGATCCCTCATGGCTCCAGTAGTCGATGCTGTATACGCATTTGCCTATGCAATACAATCCCTCGTAAATTCATCAGCTACCAGCACTCTGAACGGAAAAGACCTTCTGACCCATCTCAAGCAAGTCAGCTTTGAAGGAGTTAGAGGACGTTTTCAGTTCAACCAAGATGGCGACATGGAGGGCAAATACCAAGTACTCAATGTACAGATTGATGACGGCAAGTTCAGAGTGGTTACGGTGGGCATATGGGATGCATTGGCTCCTCCAGAGCGGCGTCTGGAAATGTATCAAGATATCATCTGGCCATCTGGTTCAAGCAATGTTCCAACTTCAACATGTGTAGACGTCTGCAAAGCAGGTTACAAACTTGCTCCATTGGAAGAAAAATGCTGCTTTGGTTGTTTCCAATGCGAGGCGTATGCTGTTGTTGTCAATAATACAGAATGTATGGAGTGCGAGGAGACCGAGTGGCCTGATGAGGACCGTTTGTCTTGTATCCCGATCATTCCAAAAGCTACTGACTGGACTGACACACTTCACCTATCTATTTTAATCCTATCATGCGTCGGTTTTTTTCTGGCAGGGCTGATAGCATTTGGTATGACTGTTTACCGTAAGCACAGTGTAATCAAAGCAACCAGCCGTGAGTTGAGCGCCGTCAATGTCATCGGTCTCTTCCTAGCCTTCGTCTCTACCTTTCTGCTGATATCGCATCCCACTTCTGCCACCTGTTGTTTATCCAAGGCCATGGTTAATCTGTGCTTTACATTGACCTACGCTCCAACCTTACTCAAAGTGAGTAGGATTTATCGTATCTTCAGAGCTGGTAAGAAGTCTGCTGGACGGCCTCGGTTTATCTCACCCGGCGTGCAGCTCTTCATGGTGTTTGTGCTTATCCTTGTGCAGGTAAAGAGAAATCTTGTCCACATGCCCAGTGTCGTGATGGTACTAGCAGCATTTTACATTCATACAATGTATAGTTTATCGATTACTCGCGAAATATGTATTCGCGTCTCAAGGGAGGTTTGCGAAATGTAAAGACGCATTGAACATGTGTCCTTTGGACTTTTCGTGTGCAAGTCCACATAACGTCTTTGGATCCTGCATTATGTGGACGTCCTTTTTAATACTTGTTCTTAAGTCCACAGTGTGTAGGTTATGTCCGTGCAGCCCAACTAAACGTTAAAGATATTTCAGATTATGAGAAGAAAAAACACATAATTACAATGAAGTAAACTTTTTATTTTACTTGGTCTTTGTTTTTCCAAAGACGTTTTCGATTTAACTTAAGGATTCTCTCGAATATGCATTGCAGTTAAATAAATCGAAGCTGGTCAACTCGTATGCCGACCAACTCGTACGCCGTTTGGTCAACTCATACACCGACCAACTCGTACGCCAACCAACTCGTACGCCGACCAACTCGTATGCCAACCAACTCCTACGCCAAGTATAATTAATCCTGCAGTTTGTAGACGTTGGCCGATTTTGTCATGTTGTTTGTGAAATAACGGAAATAAAGGAAACATCCTGTATGTGGAATAGGATGTCGTTTGTGAAAATAAAAGGAAATAAAAGGAAACATCCTGTATGTGGAAGCAAACGTAATGTTACGTAGGATTTTAGGGGAGTTTTTTTTAAAATTGGAATCATATCATATCCCTGAAGTACATTATGCTGTTTTACAGTTTATTTGCAGGCCCTCATACTCGTGTCCGTGATTTTCTACCATTATAACCTCAGATTCCAATCTTCTTTCAGATATTGGGTTTTTGTGATGACTTGAAAGCCAGACAACAGTCTATGAATGCTGCGTCTAGAGAAAAAGCAAGAAGACAAAAACCCAACGTTTACATAGTTACCGAAGACTTTGTATAACAAGTCTGGCTGGTGTTCAATGCAGTTTATAAACGTCTGTGGTAAAAAAACACACATGTATCTCTATTCTTCATTTCTAAAACTTTAAGTAAACGTCATATTTTGCCTTCTTTTTCCGTGTACCTAATACAGGTCATCTGCGTCATCGTGACATCAGCTCTGGGCCACTGCGAGCCCAAGCCCTTGTTCAGCATACCTAGAGACAACCATCTTGAATTATACTGCGAGTTGAGCACTGGTTTCCTGGTATCCTGCGCCTATAACCTACTGATCATCCTGGCTTGCTGCATCTTCGCCTTCTTGGCTCGTAAGGTACCAGACAACTACAACGAGTCTAAGTTCATTGGTGTCAGCGTGTACTCTACCCTTCTGGCATGCCTGGCGGCCATACCGGTTTACCTCACCTCGCGCGATGCGTCACAGAAAGTGGCTTCCATCTGCTTGGCCGTGCTGCTCAATGCGTATCTCACTGCCGTTTGCGTCTACGTGCCAAAGCTATACGCCATCAAATTCATTGCATCGTCCGGAGAACGCCCATCTATGATTCAGACCCAAGGTACCAACTTAGCTTCTACTAATAATCGCATCCAGCCTGCCACCTCAGCTGGATCTCAGCAAACCCTTTAAGATAGTTGTTGTTACTTCTGAAACCTTTCCTGGTATTAAAAACAATCATAATAAGAATGCAATCCAATCGAATACGTGGTGTGACGGTACGTTCTACCCTAACAAAAGAGAAGTCATATAATGTTATCATTAATCTGAACGGGGACGTGTCTTCCTCGTTACAATACTAACAATAGTGTCTTTGACTCTTAATTTACATAGCCAAATATTCCCATGTAATCTATTGGTTGAATTCAATTTTGGAGGGAAAAAAAAATCTCCGAATGGGATTCAACGTCACACCCTAATATGACAAATTTGACTATAGGGAATTTGGTGTGATTATCACACTTGAAAAAAGACTGTCAATCAAAGCAGCAATCCCTGAAAGAAGATTCCACGTACAGTGCAGGAATACACCGATCCAGTAGGCCACGCCCCTTGACAAATTGACCAATTACAACATGTTATTTAAGGTCCGACAACTTGCCGTCATTTTGTCCGACAAAAAGGTATTTTTGTTATTCTTTACTACACACTTTTAGTTGAGGTTACTTTTGTTTTGTATGTACAAGGCTATTCTTTTACAACCCGAGTTTTATCCTTAACCGTGGTCAGGCGGTGTTTATATATTTATTGTATCGCTGACTCTGGATGCCCTAGCTGAAAGAAAATGTACATTTTTGCCTTTTCCAAAACCAAAGTCCATATGAGAAAAGTGCTTTTGGAAGTTGAGCCTATAAAATTCGTCGCGTGTGGGCGATCATGACGCGTTGTGCAGGTACAGTGCGCGTGCGCGTCGTTACTTGGCCGTTGCTATGGTGGGCGTGGCCTACTGGATCGGTCTATTCAGGGAAGACATAATAATCTGATTTGACTTAGTTTAGTTCAGTTCATCTCATTTTATTTTCCAATGGGAGATTTTGGAGAACCGGTCTTCAAGTCAACAGCGCACGCGCACTAATTGTGGGCATTTGCGTGTTGTTTTGCGAGCCTGCGTGCGCTGTTGACTAGAAGACCGGTTCTCCAATGTCTCCCGTTAAAGTAATATGCAAGTCAAAGCAGTACATTTAATGATTGAGATTTTTTGAAGGAATTAATTTACAGAAGTGGAAGAGGTCCCCAAGAAGCAGACGTGCTTGTAGACAGCAGAATAGTGTTCTTACACATTGTTGAAAATTATATTTACATAATGGCAAATGAAGTACACAATATTTAAGTTATGCTACGTACACCGCAGAGAGACATACGACAAACATGACCAGAAAATTAGAGGCTAACAAGTCCATTATAAAATGACTTGACTTCATTTGACTTGACTTTACACGACTTCATTTTACATGACACTGACTTGATCCTGAAAGACCCCTACAACACAAATTAAAAATACGTAGGCCTACACCTCAATAATTATTGTTCGAGTTCATTCTAGGGTGTTTCTAGAAGCCACGGTCATTATAAGTCATGTTCAGTCTATTTAAAACTTTACCCTACCATCGGGGAACTGGACATAGTCCCTTTAAAGTTGGACGGTTGTCAATGTAATAGGCCACACTGCATACAATACACAATAGGCCTATACAGAAATATGCACGAGGGCTCACTCAAACACAAATCAACGGTCGACAGCTCAATGAAAATTACATGTATCTAAACGTTATTCATGCTTACTGCACTCATGACTGACAGTATAAAACAGACACAGTAGGTCTATAATCATTTAGGTAGTAGACACTCACCCCATAATACTGGAACTTCACTCTAGTCATCAAGAAATGCCGCTGCAATAGACCTTCCAGTACACTCACACAACAGCTACAGGCATGATGGCGGTCCAATGTATACAGTGCGTACGTGCATTACATTGTACATGTACATTGTACGAACGTGCACACGAGGCAAGTGGCTGTCTTCATCTTCCTGAAAGGAAGACGTGACGCGGAAGAATACTATAAGAGTGAGACGCTCCGCGTCAGACATTATTCTGTATTGTAGTCATCACATTCACATGCAACCATGTATAAAACCGAGATAGATAATACTAGTTAAGATTAATTAAGAACAGCTTACATATTTCAGTACTTATTGTTTACATTTGTATGGTGTTTGTTTAAACGGAACTATAAGTCGACCGCGTAGGGGAGTTTCTCCGAGGTCAAAATGCAAAATTGCAAAAAAACACCATGCAAATTAGTTCTGTTGACAATGACATATCAAGACGGCGTTGCTCATGAGGGGAAACCCCGCAGAGGAAAATAAGACATGACGTCATACTACCGTGGCGACACACAGCGCTGAATGACATAAGAAACGGATCGAGACCCCTATACACAATAATTATTACATGTATATGCAAATTGCGAGAGAAAAACGACTATGATACACTTTTAACTAGAAATGTTCGTAAAAAGTTTTAGTTAGCTAAACGACCTGGGACCAATTTCATGGAGCTGTTAAGCACAATATAAATGTTTAGCACAAGATGTCTTGTCAGTGAACAACAGCCAAAGAACAATCACGAGTGATACACAACACATGAAAATGTGGTTGTAAATGCCGTTTTTCTTAATAAGACATACATTTTATGGTCAACAAATTTCCGTGCTAAGCAGGGCCGTGAAATTGGCCTTTGTAAAAAATGCAAATAGACCGACGATATATGATAAAGCTCTATGTTATAACAATCAAGTAATTGTCAAGTAATTGGTGGGCACGCCCTATGAACTACACATCTTTCCAGTACACCATATTCATTTCAAGTATCATTTATCACAAGTGGATAGTTATTTTCATGTATTGTTACTATTCGAGTAGAACATCAGAAATGAGGCTACTATTCAAAATGGCGAAACTGATCTAGATCATGCATGAATGGTGGTAATTGTTAAAACACAGATGCACAGACAAGACAAGATTATCCTGCACTTTCAACTAGAAATTAAACTTAAGTTATAATTGGCCAAATGAAAAACAAGTCGAGTTATGAACATGTACTGTATTATTCGTATTTCGTTCTCATTATAAATTGCATCCAGATATTTTGAGCACGGTTTAAGTGACACAATTTCTTCACAGATAATTACATGATACTAACCAGGTTGATTAAAGAGTTACAATTCGTGCTTTTCTATCTACATTCAATAGCACTGGAAAGTTGAATTTGAAATATTCTAAAAGTAGGTACTGTGATGTTAATCCTAACTGACTGTAGTATTATTAAATGAATGTGGAAACATTGATATTATTGAATAAAGTGTTTGCTAAATTGCAGTAGTTAAGTAAAAGAAGAAAAATACACAGAAGTAAGTCCAATGTAACATTGTCACAGTTCATGTCAGCAACTCTACCTCATGTAATATATTATCCAGGTTTCTATGAGCCGATCGTATTCCTGCCACATGTTGGCACATTGTTATAAAGTTGTCTAATTTCAAACCAATCAATTCTACTCATATCATATTGTGTTACATAATGTCACACCGTGACACAACGTGTCACACCGTGTCACATTGTGTCACCTAATCGAATTTCGAATGAACAGATTGAAACATCTAATATAATGTCCTAAATTTAGCACCTAACATTGCGTCTTTGCATAGTGTGTCATATTTTGTCAATTTGTGCCATATATTGTGTCATACTATGTCAATTTGTGCCATATTGTGTCAATTTGTGTCATATTGTGTCAATTTGTGTCATATTGTGTCAATTTGTGTCATATTGTGTCACGTAAATTCAGATAAAATGTTTGTAGTGGCATCCTTGAGGCAAATTTCGTCGTAATTGGCTGTTATAATAGTGGTTCAAATTATATTCAACACATTCAAAACAGTTGTGTGCTGTATTAACAAATCCTTAAAGCTTTACATTGTCACATTGTGTTCACATTTATTGGTTATATTGACAACGGATTATAAGAATCAGTATATGTATGAGAGTTACCTAACAGCAAATAAATTATGTTTTGTGAATTATTGTTGCTTAAACGTCAAATATATTGTCAATTGGAAAATGTGAATGCCATTTAGACTAGGCCCCTACTCAGTGTACTATTAGAATCTTAGGCCGTGTCCCAAATCTCTGTCTGCGACCGCAAATTACGCATGTACATGTACCTATGGCAGACACTAGCCAGTGACTGCAGCCATATCCATATACATGTGTACTTGTGTGTTATTTGCGGCCGCAGCCAGAGAATTGGGACACGGCCTTAAATCGTATCAAAATGGGGGATTCTAAGTAGTGCGCCGCCAAGAGTTTGGAATGCGTTGGCCAATTTCAATGCGCAGAATCTGTCGACCCTTTCTAAATGCGCATTGTGATTGGTCAGCGCATTGCAAACCATAGGAGGCGCAATCGTCCGTACCGATTCCATGCATTCAGCATTAATAATCAAACACAAAATATGTTATTAATTCATAATGGTTTAAAATGTCACTTTGAGATTTTGTTCGCAGATAGTTTTTTTCAAGCACATGTCATTAGGTTGCTTAAAACGTCACATTGAAGGGAAAGTGTGTAAGCATCACCATCAAATTTAAATAGATGTTCATTGCTTTTGACTTGAATGTGTACAGCTGTTATTTTGCTAAGCAGATCTATCTTGGAGAAACTGGGCTGACAAACCTATTCTAGTTGACATTTTGGTGCTTAAGCAGCTCTTTGACGTGAGTTCTAATGATCACACTTCTTATTGAATCATTGTAGGACGACTGTCTTCGAATTCAACTAAAAGATGCTTATTGCTTAATTAAGATGCTTAAAGGGTCTCTGCAATAGGAATATTATGGCTTGAACATTTGTCAAAAAGCAACTGTTTTATGGGGCCTGAGATTTTACCCACAACCTCACATTGTTCCAGGGTTAACAGCAGGTTTTTTGCTTTGTATGCTAATTTGAATTTCCATATTCATGAGCAAAACTGTAATGTCAACAGAATAACTGAGAGCAGTAACCCAATTGATTTGTGCCCACAAAGTTGGGGTTGTTTTATAGGTTTTCTGACAGACCTTTCCCTCTCAATGGGTTTTATTGTGCCAAGTATGTTCCTTTCACTCAACTGGTGGTGTAAGTTTTTGGCCAAACCATTTATGTGGGTCAAGTTAATTTCTGTGGGTGAAGTTTGCCTCTTTATTGTTTATGTTTTTCTCATGATACTTTTGCTTTTCGTTGCCTGCATGAGCATGAATGAAAATCCCCCATTTTGCAAAGCCATTCAAATGAAAACCAAATGCTTGCTTGAAACCAAACTAAGACTTGCCATTCATTATCTGTCAGTATATTCTCTGTCTGAAGGCAATAAAATAACCTGACTGAAAAAAAACCACTGCATGAACCCTTTAATTTGTTGGTGATTGTTGTCAATCAAGGGTATAGTTTCAAAGTTAACCAAGTAATTTCTTTAGGTATCTTGCCACGTAATGCAAACTAGTTAAATTCACGTTATGCTGAAAGCTAATACCTTGTTTTATTTTGAACGTTTATCTTCGTGTATCATATTGTATCATGTGATATAACACCATTTCATATTTATCCTTTATTTTAAATATGGATCATACGGGCCTATTCTGAAAAGAGGGCATTTTATGTCCCTCCAAAAATGTAGACAGGGATGCCTTGTCTGTCTGTCCGGCTTTGTATCTGAACAATTTCATACCAGTTCAGAAATTCCAGCTTCGTGGGTTAATAGTGATTTCAATCCGTGAATAGTTTGGCGTACCAACTCTAGTTTTTCGACAACATAAACAATGTTGAATTATTTGCTGCCATTTCAAAATTGTCAATGAGGTTAATGAAAATGTGGCAAACTCCCAATCTCAATCTGATATGGTTAATTATTTTATCTGTTATAAAACGGTTAAAAGTCGATGATCTCCCAATCTATTCCGCACAGATATATAATTTAGGACTTATTTATTTATGTGTTTGTGAAATAAAATTGCACAATTCAACTGGAAAATGTATGTTTGTACTTTCGTTCTTTATAAATAGTTCAAAGTGTAAAATTCAGTACGTTTACTTTTTAAATGGCAATAGAAAGCAAAGCAAAGCAAAGCAAAGCAAAGCAAAGCAAAGCAAAGCAAAGCAAAGCAAAGCAAAGCAAAGCAAAGCAAAGCAAAGCAAAGCAAAGCAAAGCAAAGCAAAGCAAAGCAAAGCAAAGCAAAGCAAAGCAAAGCAAAGCAAAGCAAAGCAAAGCAAAGCAAAGCAAAGCAAAGCAAAGCAAAGCAAAGCAAAGCAAAGCAAAGCAAAGCAAAGCAAAGCAAAGCAAAGCAAAGCAAAGCAAAGCAAAGCAAAGCAAAGCAAAGCAAAGCAAAGCAAAGCAAAGCAAAGCAAAGCAAAGCAAAGCAAAGCAAAGCAAAGCAAAGCAAAGCAAAGCAAAGCAAAGCAAAGCAAAGCAATTCAAGCAAAGCAAAGCAATTAAAGCAAAGCAAAGCAATTAAAGCAAAGCAAAGCAAAGCAAAGCAAAGCAAAGCAAAGCAAAGCAATTAAAGCAAAGCAAAGCAATTAAGGCAAAGCAAAGCAAAGCAAAGCAAAGCAAAGCAAAGCAAAGCAAAGCAAAGCAAAGCAAAGCAAAGCAAAGCTAAGCAAAGCAAAGCAAAGCTAAGCTAAGCAAAGCAAAGCAAAGCAAAGTAAAGTAAAGCAAAGCAAAGCAAAGCAAAGCAAAGCAAAGCAAAGCAAAGCAAAGCAAAGCAAAGCAAAGCAAAGCAAAGCTAAGCTAAGCTAAGCTAAGTTATGCTAAGCTAAGCTAAGCTAAAACGGGGAAAGTTAAAAACACGTTATTTTGAGAATCATCACAAACAGTCACCTTGGCGAATACTCCACTTACTCTAAAAGTCTAAAAGTTCCCATGGCTTAATGTATACAAATCAATACAAACTGTCGGACGTAGACAAAAATAAAGACGAAGCGTTTTAAAGCAAAACAGAGGCAGTTTCATTGAATCTGACGACACATGTCCTTCAAAATGAAGTAATATCCATTATCAGTACGGCGCCGCTATGCTTAACTCTAATACAAAAATGTAACATAATTACGTTAAAATCAAAATGGAAAACAAATCAAAGAAAGTACTTGGCGGCTGCGCTATGTTTTATGTTTCTTTTTTAAACTGAAGTGTATATCAATGTCATGCATTGTGTACACAGGCGTCAAGACATACATCATTAGTCATTTAGACACAATGAAAGTCGGTGTATGTATTCCTTAATGGGTGTATGCATCTATATAAGGCTGGTGAACGGTGCAAATTCACTCACTTTGCTGTCAGTCGAACTCGCATGAAGAGATGTGTCCTGCAACATACGAATGGTTGTGCTTCAGCAATAATTTAAGAGATTTCGAGACGATATAAGACACTAGACAGATTTCCTTCCCGCTGCTTTTGGGACGTGTATGTCAGCTTGTTCCACAGTATGATTAGGCCTACCGATTCTGTTGTTACAGAGGACAAGGAGATATTAAACTCGATGATGTGGATTTCGTACAGTCATCGTTTGGTAAATAGTTATAGCAAATGAGACGGTTCTCCTATATGAATGGATGCTGACACCATGACAGGTTATAACCATGGCGGATTATAACCATGGCGGATTATAACCATGGCGGATTATAACCATGACGGATTAAAACCATGGCGGATTATAACCATGACGGATTATAACCATGACGGATTATAACCATGACGGGTTATAACCATGGCGGGTTATAACCATGGCGGGTTATAACCATGACGAATTATAACCATGACGGATTATAACCATGGCGGAATTATAACCATGACGGATTATAACCATGGCGGATTATAACCATGACGGATTATGACGAAGAGACTCAACGTATGGTAAGCCATACCAATAGTACATAGGCATAATAGTTACAAATGGGGGTATTAGGGAGACACGTTAGCATCTAAAAGTGGACATTAGGGAGACATCGGGACTTAGGGAGACTTTTCGATGTCTCCCTAAGGTACCAGCGACCTTATAAAGACATATTTTATGTCCATATTTTAATAGAAGACAAAGAAGGCTCTCAATATGAACATATGTCAATTTCAAGTTCTTTGGTTTTTGGAGGATGTTTATAAATAAGCAAGTAAAGTTTGTGCACGAACCTATGGGAAAGTCTCCCTAAGGTCCCATCCTCGTTTATGTAAATAGGTAGGAATTTATCAAGTCTTTCCAACCGCTCCCATCACCACAATTGCAATCAATGGGCCAATCTTAGTGCGACCTACGTGTTACTTTACTTTTTCAAGAAGAATGAAAATGTTAGAGTCACCAGGGGTCAATTTCACGAAGCCCTACGATCGATCGTAACTCGAGTTACGAAGGATAACCCATCGTAGGGGACCTAAACCGACGTAGGGACACAATGCATCATAGGTCCTACGATTGATTGTACGTTTTACGACGAGATGTTTTTGGTAAAAGTCGTGGAAGAAGTGGGTTAATGACCGCATTATACAAAATGTGTAATAAGATCTACTCAGTAACTACTCAGTCCTTCGGTATTTCACCAACAACACCTGAAATATTTCATGTTCATAAGCATTTACAACACAGGTTCTCGAGAGGTCTGATTGTCGAACAGTCAGAAATGCGTTCAAAACAGAAATACATACGGTACTTCTTGATAAAACGAGTCAATTAATTATCGCACGGAGGTGTGTATCTCTTCCAAATTGAGATCTAGATGCATCAGTCAAACTAAGCAGTATGTATGACATTCGAAATACAGCGAGTGCCCCCAAAAGGCAACGATTCATCACTTCAAGATTCACTTATATGACATGTATGATATACAAACACGTTTTAGCTATCACCATGTAGAATTTAAGCAAAATTGAGCTGAAATTAGCGAAAATATGACCAATCTAAAAAGTACTTTTTAAAAACAAATTAGCAGTATTAAAGAATAAGTGGTCAATAGACACATTATGTGTATTGAAAGAAAGATGAAAATCGGGTTTTGAGGTTTGATAATTCTGTCTTAGTTTTTTCCCTCAATTTCGGGCCAATTTTGCTCAATTTCTACATGATGCTAGCCAAGACATGGTTGTATCACATATTCGAATCTTGAAGTGATAAACAGTTTAATTTTTATATAATAGTTCTCGAAACAAAGTGGGTTTTTTGGGGGAGACACCCTGTATATCAGAATATTTCTGCCGTCCATACGATGTTTGGAGAGGCAATTTGAAACATTTTAACCTCAATGGTTCTTTTGTGACAAAGGAAGACATGTTCTATATAATATTTTCCACATTCCCTAATTATACCATGCCTGCGTGAATCCCGTCATCTGATTTGTGCATCTTGATCACATGTCACTTAATTATTCATTCTATTCAACGGATACCGTTCAATACAATTTTCCTGGTACTATCCTAACGGTAGGTGGCGCTCGCGCTAGTATTAAACACGAACCTGTGAAAATGGAAGTTCAATATGCCGGGACCATATTTTTGTTTTGCTAACATGAGAAGAAGATATCAGATATTACTTATGCGACATTGGTATAAAAAAGAATGAATGTGGAATGGAATATTTCATCCCTCACCTCTTAAATTATTGTTATCATTTCACGAAATATTTATACAATCTTAGGTTCGTAATGTAACTAAAACGAGTTTACAATTACCTAGATTTGCCAAACGCTTGATGGCGCTATTACAGAATCTTCTAGTGCTGAATATCTGAGACGAGGCCGAATTGGGAGGCGATGTTTTTTCCCCTCGGCAAAAGATCTATCGCTAACGTGTCTGACAAGCAAATAGAATCGCTAAAAATTATTTCTGCTGTATACGGTACAGCCCTTGTATATATATCTGAACATAATCGTGCATTGAGTTGATGAGTACATTCCCGAGGTTTTAGCAATGGGAGACTTTGGAGAACCGGTCTTCAAGTCAACAGCGCACGCTGTTGACTTGAAGACCGGTTCTCCAAAGTCTCCCAATGTTTTTTTTTAGGATTTCCTTCCACCAATGTTTGGACCCACTGATAATATTATATGACGCAGTTCTGGCGGGAAAATTCAGGATGTTTTATGGAGGCCTGTGATTAAAGGTAGTATCATACTTTTTTTTATCAAAGAAGTACATTCCACAAAATATTCCACAAATAGCACTAATGCAGGGTGTCCCTCCAAAACACGCAACACTTTGCGAGAACTATTTTATGGAACTACATGCCGTCCAACTCCCATTAAAACTCTACCCCACTTTCTGTGCACAGAAGTGGGGTGCTAGAGGCAAAAGCGGCATTTCACCCCTTGTTAATTCAAGCGGAAGAACGTCTAAACAAACGCTCCTATCTACACCAAAATGTTTACTTTGTCAGGTGAACTGGCTAATAGGTGCTCCAGGGCACATAGGGTGGTCACTGGTAGCGGAGGAATCCTGGTTTATGTGATGAAACCCCTTATACATGTACAGTGTAGGTATACCATGCTCTTACATAATGGAAAAATTGTATTGAGTTCACTGTGAAAGGAACTTTTTTCTAGCGTTGACTTTCTTCATTTTGAGACTGCTGCACCTCCTATTACAGAGCAAGGTTCAGATACATGTAATATGCATAGTGTGCTTGCATGTTGAAAGCTGTTGCACAATTAGGTGTCAACTGGGACTGGGAAATATAATGGCGGCAAATATCATTTTTGAAACATACATGCAACCTGTGGATATCTTCCTCCATGATCAATACATGTGATCATACGGAATGGTAACTTCATTTCGTCATTTCCCGACTGGGGCTGTGCCATACCTGGATTATCGATACCCTGGACATTGTAAACGCTCCGTTCCAGCAAATTTCAACGAATTTCACGTAAGTCTGAAAGTCATTTTTAAATGTCGAACTGAACATGGAGAAATTTTTCCATGTTGAACTGACTTTTTAAGTAAAACCGCAGAGCTGGAAGTGGAAGACTTTGTCCAAGAAGAGGACTTGGAAAGTAGGGCATAACAATAACCCGCGGGCCGGACATTTTTTTTTTTTTTATTGTTTGGCAATGTTTTTGAAAATTTTATTTGAACTGACTATATTTCAAGATGGGTATTCATTTTCAACGCTTGGAATACTTGATATTGCATAGTTTTAATGTTGACGTTCCTCCTCCCGTTTTACAAATTTCGGCTGGAATTAATTGTGAAAGTATTGGTTCGTTTTCCAGCTTCATCCTACTCAAGATTGACGCGCTGACTTTCCACTCATTGGGCCGAACTCATTGGACAGGACATCTCTCAATTGTGTGTATTTCCTGCCAATCTGCCATATCGGATCATCAAGTTCAAGAAAAAGTCTTCATTAATGGAACAAAGGACAACACCAATTTCCATTGGAGGAGGACCCTGTAAGGCTCACACAAACTGATGAGACGTCCTATAGTACATAGACCAGCTGCATGGCAATGTTGAATTTAAAGGGAGCGTAACGTACAGGATTTGCAAGGCCTCCAGAAAACATTATTGAGTTCGAGACATCGACAGTGGACTCAACAGTTCGTAAACAGTGCATACAGTCACCATGGAAAATCTTGGTTCATCAGATGCTGGGCTTTTCAAGGAAATCAAGATTTAGTGTCTTTTTCCAAAGATCGTTCGTCCGAACAATTGTTGGAACAAAACTATTCCTCATGTTTTCTAACAAAAATCGAGTCGGGTTTTCGCTATTTTCTCGTGTCTCAGATGTCCGATTGAGCTCAAATTTTCACAGGTTTATTATTTCATGTACCTGTTTGATCAGACAAAGTGTGAGTGCAGTCCTGTGACCTTTACCAATCATGTATTGAACCTTTGAAGTGACTTTATATCATTACATTGTCTGCTATTACTAGGCCTTACTTCCACAGATTTATAATTGAAATTGAATTGTATGTAAAAGCTTGTAGTAATAGCAGAGACTTCGGAAACTGATTTTAATAGCGTGGTTGAAGTGAGTAAGTAAGTAACAAGAAAAAAACCGAAAACCCGACTCATTTTTTCTTATAAAACATAATTAATAAACCCTTATCTTACCCCGAGATCAACTTTGCTTTCGCCTTTCGGCCTTTGTTTGACTGATTTTTGGACTAAATACTCATTTCATGCAGACTTATTTCAACGGTATGTTTCTACTAGCACCATCTTCATACCCAGAAAATTATAAGTACGGTGAACATCTCTGTCAGTGGGCATGGAGCTATTAAAGAGATGTTACAAATCCTGTATGTACCTTTAATGGGGATGGAGATGAAAAGGAACAGCAGGAAAATTTGTACTACATTGCAATTATAAGAACCCTTAAAAAATCAATAAATTCAATCTTTCCTCTACAGGTTATTTTAGGTACATATTATCATCATTATTAATATTAGACAGTTATTATAATCCTCGCTCTGGGAGCTCTGCGCAGTGAGAATGGGCGGTTACATATCTCTTATGCTGAGAGGATAAAACTATACTGAGAGACGGTGATAAAATAATCAGCAATTTCAACTCTTTATTTATACAGGTTAATCATTTGAGGTAATAGACACAGTAATCATTTACGCAGATCCTCCATTTCTGCACATTGAACATTGGTTGTGAGGGAAATGAAATTTGTTTCTTTTTTCTAAAAAGTAAAGCCACCACTTTATTGTATTGATGGTCTTTCCCTAGATAGAACAAGGATATAATAGACTAGTGTAGCTGATTCCTACATTTTGTTTATCTTATAGCCAGCTATTAATTCTGGCTCAGTAGTTTTGCACTGTGCGTGCCTTGTCTTACGTAACGCTCTGCATTTTTTGTTTTAAGAAATAGCCTTCTGCTGGGAACCTGATTTTTTGTGGTGATGGCAGGGGTTGAAATTCTTGGGTGGAACTGGAACTTATATAACTTGTTCTGTCGTAAATTCAACTCTATAAACAGGTCCATTTTAGGTATTAGATATATCATAGCTCTATGGATATATTAATCGTATTCCTCGATCCCGGAGCTCACATTGAGAATGGGTGGTTACATTAATTTTATTGCACGATCCTGGAGTCTCTTTGTGCTGAGATGGGTGGAAGGTGTGACCCATAAAAATCAAATTCAACTCTTTAGCTACAGGTCCATTTTAGGTATTAGATATAATTTATTAATCGTATTCCTCGATCCTGGACCTCATACATTGAGAATGGGTGGTTACATTTTATTGTACGATCCTGGAGTCTCTCTGTGCTGAGATGGGTGGAAGGTGTGACCCATAAAAATAATCAAATTCAACTCTATAGCTACAGGTCCATTTTAGGTATTAGATTTATAGTAATCGTATTCCTCAATCCCGGAGCTCATACATTGAGAATGGGTGGTTACATTTTATTGTACGATGACTACGATCCTGGAGTCTCTTTGTGCTGAGATGTAGGTGGAAGGTGTGACCCATAAAAGATAATCAAATTCAACTCTATAGCTACAGGTCCATTTTAGGTATTACCGTATTCCTCGATCCCGGAGCTCATACATTGAGAATGGGTGGTTACATTTTATTGTACGATCCTGGAGTCTCTTTGTGCTGAGATGGGTGGAAGGTGTGACCCATAAAAAATAATCAAATTCAACTCTATAGCAACAGGTCCATTTTAGGTATTACCGTATTCCTCGATCCTGGAGCTCATACATTGAGAATGGGTGGTTACATTTTATTGTACGATCCTGGAGTCTCTTTGTGCTGAGATGGGTGGAAGGTGTGACTCATAAAAAAAAATCAAACTCAACTCTTTAGCTACAGGTCCATTTTATTTTTAGGTATTAGATAATTATAGTAATATCGTATTCCTCGATCCCGGAGCTCATACATTGAGAATGGGTGGTTACATTTTATTGTACGATCCTGGAGTCTCTTTGTGCTGAGATGTAGGTGGAAGGTGTGACCCATAAAAGATAATCAAATTCAACTCTATAGCTACAGGTCCATTTTAGGTATTACCGTATTCCTCGATCCCGGAGCTCATACATTGAGAATGGGTGGTTACATTTTATTGTACGATCCTGGAGTCTCTTTGTGCTGAGATGGGTGGAAGGTGTGAACCATAAAAAATAATCAAATTCAACTCTATAGCAACAGGTCCATTTTAGGTATTACCGTATTCCTCGATCCTGGAGCTCATACATTGATAATGGGTGGTTACATTTTATTGTACGATCCTGGAGTCTCTTTGTGCTGAGATGGGTGGAAGGTGTGACTCATAAAAAAAATCAAACTCAACTCTTTAGCTACAGGTCCATTTTAGGTATTAGATAATTATAGTAATATCGCATTCCTCGATCCTGGAGCTCATACATTGAGAATGGGTGGTTACATTTTATTGTACGATCCTGGAGTCTCTTTGTGCTGAGATGGGTGGAAGGTGTGACCCATAACAAATATTCAAATTCAACTCCTTAGCTACAGGTCCATTTTAGGTATATGTATACTGAGATGGGTGGGATGATATAACTTTTGAGACCCCCAAAAATAATTAGGAAGTTCAATTCTTTATTTATACACGTTCATTTGAGGTATACTATTAGACAGTAATCATTCTCGCCGATCATCCAGTTCTGCACTTTCTTTGCTTCATGTTTTTCCTAGCTCCATGGCAAAACCACCATGCACTTTGAGATAATTATATGTATGCCTTTCCCTGTACACTGGAGTAGCTGCTCCCATTTGTTTACGTTATAGCCACCAATTATGTTCGGCTCAGTGGTTTTGCACTGTGTGTCCCTTGTCTTACGTAACCTCTGCATTTTTTAAAAGCCTTTTTCTCTGAAACTGACTGTTTCATAGTGATGACAGGGATGTGGAATGTTTTAATTCATGAATCTGTTCTGATTTTATTTGCTGCATTTGGTGCTGTTACTAATTTATGTAATTCTACATTCTGTCGTGCATTCTTTAACACATTTGCCTTGGTTATGATTTCCTTGTTCATATTTTGATTTTGTTTGGCTGTTGTATTCAAAACTATACCGCTGATTTCGCTCTATTTATTTTTCATAATGGTCCCTGTGTAGTTTGCTTGTACAATCTTGGGGTCTCTGTAAATGTCAGTATTAAAATACAGGATCCATGGGCCAGGCGTTCATACAATATTATTTGAGGCAAACCTATACCCTACATTGTATAGCATTGTCCTGCATAGGAGAAGAGTATTGCCAGAGGCCATGCTTTTATGTAGTCCTATATGAGATGTAACAAAAATTAGTCTGAAATCAGACTGCCCAAATGGCCTATATTTGAGGATAATGAGGACTGTCATCAGCTTCATGATACTTATTAAAATTATGTTGCATTGCTAAACGAGAATTAGATAACGATGCATTGAAAAAAAAAAAAATAAGTAGGCCTAATTGTAAGAATTATTTATAAAATTTGTATCTCTTGTATCATTCTCACATGAAATTTATTTGACCAATCACTTTGCTTAAATGAATAATTATACGATGCCTGTTTCTGTTACACATTGCAAAATAAGTGGACATTGAATGTTTTTGAAACGTTAATAAAACTGCTCAAATTATCAAGACTGTCTGCGCGGTAATTAGCGTGCTTCATTGTATTGTCATATCCATCCAGTCCAGTATTGTTTTAATTTGTTTAAATTCCTCTTGGGGTTGCCGGTAGATATGGGCTGTGGATTGGTTGGGTTTGATTTGTTTTTTGTTTTTTTGGTTTTTTACATATGAGTGAATCCATCTAATATAAATGGTTATAATTATGGATGTCATAAAAATAACCAGCTGAAAAATATCATAATGGGTCAAAACAATTCCTTTAATTTCTTTTATCACAGTTTCAATCGATGCTTTCTAGAACAAAAATCTTGTTCGGCCAAATAAATCTGTTTTAGGAATACGTTTAAATATAAACGAAAAATGCTTGGAGTTTATTTTAAAATACACAATGAGCGAGCTTCATGCAGTCACTGTAAATCACAAAGTCAAGTTAAAGATCGGCTACCATGCACTGCAACTACAACAACTTAACCAATCACTTCTGTTCACATGTCTTCTTGCATAACAGTGTACATGTACATAGAATACGTACATGCATGGTCAGTACATCCCTTACTGCGTATGGACTTTCACCTTAAACAAATAGTTCCGTGAGGACAACATTGTTTATACTATCTCCAGAGTCGGTAATTCGCTTATCTGATTCTGGACTAATCGGGTTCTCTCAAGCGTGATGAAAAAGGGGTAGGGAGCTTTAATGGAGATTTTCCGTCATGATTAAACTGAAATTACCACTTCAAGATTCAGATATGTGATACAACCATTTGAGCAAAATTGGACTGAAATTGTGGGAAAAAACTAAGACTGAATTACCCAACCTCAAAACCCGATTTTCATCTTTCTTTCAATACACATTTATGTGTGCATTGACCATTTATTCTGGAATACTACAAAAACAAATTTCAAGAGTATTCTTTCAATTGGTCATATTTTTCCCAATTTCAGCCCGATTTTGCTCAAATTTGACATGGTAATAGCCATAACATGGCTTTATCCTATAACTGAATCTTGAAGTGATAAACAGTTCAATTTTAACATAATGGTTTCCGGACACCCTTTATATAAGATAAGTCACAGTATAAGTACACAGTATAAGACATGTGAAATACTTGTATACCTGAAAAAGCATACAACAAAATGCCTCATCACAATTACATGTATTCAATATTATTGCTCTATTACATGTATACGAACTTCCTTGCGTGGAAACGAGGCATCAGTGTGTGTTTCTAAGGCAACCAAGCGTTTAAGATTCTTATATACGCATGTCAACGCTGATATGTATTGGATAGGGGAAGGATGAGATAACACATGACAGTGGATAGGGTGAGTGGATAAGCCGAGGGGATTCAGTTGGCAGACGCGGCTACGTTGCTCACAGTCTTATCTTGCTGCTTGTGCCGTTCGGACGTCGCATTTATCTCATCGTCGGCTCAGTTGCCTGCGTGCAGAATTTGTGTTCAACGGAGAAATACAACACACACAGATCAATCATGATTCACGTACGGATTGAGCTGGGATTTTCTCTGCTGGCGATGTGTGTAGTCCCGGCGGTGTTCTTACCGGCAGATCAGCTGTCGTATGCCCGATATGGAGACATAAATCTCGGCGGACTGTTTCCTTTCCACTTCGGTAACTGTGAGTCCGTCCCGAACACATGGTCACTGCAACTCGGTCAGGCCATGGTGTTTGCCATCGAAGAGGTGAACAACAGGAGCGACCTGCTGCCCAACATCAATCTTGGTTTTGACATCCGAGACAGTTGTTTCCACGAAGACTTTGCACTTTGGTCGGCATTATCGTTGATGCAGGTGGATGCCACTCGGCCGTCGGTCGCCAATTCGTCTCAAGATCTGTCAGAGAAGGTGATTGGAATTGTCGGTCCTGTCATGAGCACTGTCAGTATAATTGTTGGAGCTGTTGCTGATCTGTTCAGTGTACCCATGGTGGCTGTGGGTGCCACGAGTGATGAGTTAAGTGATAAGGGGAGGTTCCCATACTTCCTCCGGACCGTGCCTCCAGATAGTTTACAAGCTCAGGCCATGGTGGACATCATCAGTTACATGGGATGGAAGTATGTATCTATCATATACCTAGCCGATACCTATGGGATTCGAGGTGCTCATGCTTTAGTGGGACTAGCTGAGAGTAGAGGCATCTGCGTGGCTCGGTCCCTACCTGTTCAGAGAACACCAACCTCCTCTGAACTGCAAGGTATTTCACTGTCCTTGAAGGAGGCCAAAAAGGCCCGGGTGCTTGTGGTGTTTGCCTCGCAAGATACTGCTGATTTGATCGTTGAAGCGGTAGAGAACGAAAACGGTAAGGGACATTTCATTTGGTTCGGCAGCGAAAGTTGGACCCATGGTATATCCCCTCCGACAAGTGTTCCTCCAACGGGGTCTTTGTTCCTCGGCCTCCACAATCCTGAACCTCAAGGGTTCTTCGACTTCCTATCGGGCTTGCAGAGGAGCGATATTGCCGACAACCCCTGGTTCGAACACTACTTGATGAACTGGGAAACACAACATAATTGCACCGTGTGGGTTGATGAACGTTGTGGTATGCCTCACCTTGAGCAGTACAACCAAGGAAGCTTCATGTCCCCTGTCATTGATGCGGTGTATGCATTTGCGTATGCAATCCATTCCTTCATGAACTCATCAGATATTGGTACTCTCAACGGGGATGAACTGTTGGACTACCTGAAGCATGTCAGTTTCACCGGAGCAAGAGGACAGGTTGAGTTCAACTCACTCGGAGACATGGAGGGCAAATACCTCGTACACAACGCACGGGTTGTGGACGGGGAGTTCCTGTTGACGGTTGTGGGTCTGTGGGATGCAACAGCTCCTCCAGAACGGCGTTTGACATTGTACCAAGGTGTCATCTGGCCATCGGGTTCGACTGAAGTCCCAGCTTCAACGTGTGTAGACGTCTGCCAAGCAGGTTACAGACTTGCTCCATTGGAAGAAAAATGCTGCTTTGGTTGTTTCCAATGTGAGGCGTATGCTGTTGTTGTCAATAATACAGAATGTATGGATTGTGAGGAGACCGAGTGGCCTGATGAGGACCGTTTGTCTTGTATCCCGATCATTCCAAAAGTAACTGACTGGACTGACACACTTCACCTATCTATTTTAATCCTATCATGCGTCGGTTTTTTTCTGGCAGGGCTGATAGCATTTGGCATGACTGTTTACCGTAACCACAGTGTAATCAAAGCAACCAGTCGTGAGTTGAGCGCCGTCAATGTCATCGGTCTCTTCCTAGCCTTCGTCTCTACCTTTCTGCTGCTATCGAATCCCACTTCTGCCACCTGTTGCTTATCCAAGTCTTTGGTTAGTTTGAGCTTCACGTTAACGTACGCACCGACCTTACTCAAAGTGAGTAGGATCTATCGTATCTTCAGAGCTGGTAAGAAGTCTGCTGGACGACCTCGGTTTATCTCACCCAGTGTGCAGCTTTTCATGGTGTTTGTGCTGATCCTCATACAGGTAAATATCCTTTGTTCTATTAAAACCGTAGAAATGTTCCAAAAGAGTGGCAAAGAAGTCGGCATTGACGCTGACTTTGTAAAGATGGTAGACGTGCTTTCTAAAGAGAGAACTCATTCCAATCACCAGGTTATCAAGAAACATATCATAAAACTATCACAACCTGTTGAGAAAAATAACGACGGCATCCATGTTTGAGGTTTTTGTAGGCGTTTGTACGCACGTTTAAATTGCACTTCATTGTGATCCTTTCACCCATAGCAACTGGAAGGATTTTGCATGTCTTCAAATGCTCTTTTCTTTAAACATTTAAGTCATGGACAGAAATCTTTGCTGTTATTTGAATTTTAGAAATAGGTTAGTTTCCAGACTTTCAGCAGTCTTCCTTATTCTCCATAATTATTCTATATCTTTTGATATTTTGTAGTAGATTGAACCACAGAGGTGGTGAAAATTCAGGAAGGCCGTTATTTTCATAATTATGTTGATCAAATTGTTCAATATGTCATTGACTTCTTTCAGCAAGATTATTCAGGGTCAAAATGTGTTTACTAAAACGGAAAATCAATTTTTCACATGAGAATACAAATGGAGTCATTCTCAACGTGAACGAGTTGAGTCAATCATCTTTTCCTTGAATCAACAAGGGATACAATCCTTACCACATTTGTCTGGAAGAAAATAATATCAGAAGAGTATTAAACAAATCGCAATTATTGATGCAAGTTGTAATGATCGAATCCTCTTAAATCTGCCGACTGTCTAATCATGTTTAATAATGTGGTAAAGTTCGCAGAACAGTTCTCACACTTTGTCTGATCCAGCATTTGCATGAAATGATAAACCTGTGGAAATGTGCTCAATCGGACATCTGAGTCACGGGAAAATAGCGAAACCCCAACTCAATTGTTCTTATAAAACATAAAGAATGGTTTGATCTTACCCAGGAATCAAAATTGTTTTCAGTCTTTGTTTAACTCATTTCTGGATAAATAAATCCTTTCAAGTAGAAATGATTTTAATGCTATGCTTCTACGAGCACCATCTTCATATCCTGAAAGTTATCCTGAAAATCTGTGAAGATTTCCATTTGGGTGTGTTGCCAATTCCATGTTATACCTTGAAGGGACATGTCAAACGAGACGATATTAACTTCCACGTTTTTTTCATTTCCATATGGTTTTCTTGAGCAAAATAAGACACTGGCTAAGGAACAAATCACTTTGCATCCACCTTACCTGTAATCAATTGCTCCATAATGTGACAAGGCCCTTAGGCAGTGATAGGACAGAAATAATTTATGTGCAAATTATCTTCAGGTCCGGCTGCAATAGAGGTCACGTTTATTAGCCTACATTTCCACGGCTTGGGGACATTTTGTAACGTAAGTTACCTCGTTTTGTGTGAATATTTGCATGCATTTCTAAGTAACCATAAGTGGTATACAATTTCTGATTCCAATAAAACATATTGAAATTGGAGTCTTTCAAGAATGATTGATCAAGGAATAGGTCAAAGTCACTTAACAGGTAACTTACGTTACCGTGAAATTACCCCTATACACGATATGATCTTTATCTGCCACAAACAATAAGAGGAGGTGGCTGGTTGGAATCCCGCTCCAATTGATCTGTTTGATTTGTTTTCCTTTATAAATTCGTGATTCTGAGATGACTTCTTCAAATGATGTTAATTGTATTGCACTTTAAGCTACCAGCGACCTTTCTTATCACTGAGATCCGATAGTGATTGCATTATACAACTGTCAAGCTGTTACGATGACAGAATCTCGCTGATAACGCTAATACGATGACAAGCTGACAAAGAATATTCAAAATGATCGCATTAGTTATACCGACTTCAAGACATACGATAGTATGACCGCAGGAGCTGCATTCTGAATAGCGTATAAGAGGAAGTTAAGGTGTTTAAGTACAGCGAGTTCCAAGCGTTGTTTTGCTCAGATTGCGCTGCGTGTGAATAGATCACTTGCAGTAAATGTAAAACTCTGGTTGATCAGCATTTAAAGGTACTATCATACTTTGGTAGCATACCGAAACAGAAATGTTCACAGATTTACGTATGACTAACATGGTATGAAGATGGTGACGGTAGAAACATTCCGTCAAACTGTTTCTGCCTGAAATGCTGTATTTATCCAGAAAAGTGTAAAGCCAATGACCAAAATTATTTTTGATCTTTTAAAGATCAAAAATAAAAAAATTAGAGACTTAAAAGATACTCTGGCCGTTTTTCACGATTTTCTCAAAAAGTGGGCACCGTATGGGACTGAAATTTTCACAGATGACAATTTGTGTATCTTCTTTGATATTTTTGACCATGAATCTGTACTTCTTTGACAAAAACCAAAGTATGATACTAGTACAAGGCATTAATTTGTCTGATGGTTGCTCGGACTCGTTAATGCGCACAGCGACCTTCGTCGAACGAGTACATGTATAGCACATGATAATGGGCGGGAAAATAATTTCGTGGCAGGGCCTTGATTTCATTTCACAAGACTTCCTGGTTCGTAGACATGCTGTCAGTATCATCAAGGGTGTTGCATCATAATAATATCAATAATAACAATTTCAACCGTGGATGGGACCTTAGGGAGACTTTCCCATAGGGTCGTGCACAAACTCTACTTAGCCTACCTATTTCTAAACATCCTCCAAACCAATGAACTTGTGATTGACATGTGTTCATATTAAGTGCATTCTTTGTCTTCTATTTAAATATGGATTGTAAAAATATGTCTAAAGGTAGCTAGTACCTTAGGGAGACATCGAAAAGTCTCTTTAAGTTTCGATGTCTCCCTAATGTCCACTTTAAGTCGCTAACATGTCTCCCTAATACCCCATTTGTAATTATTTATGTGGTGTACTTTGCCGGAAACCCGCTTAAGCCGCCTACATTATCATCACTGGCCATGCATCGGCCTACAATTACATTCCTGAAACCATCTCAACACACAACCCCGGCTGCAGTAAGCGCACAAAGACTAATTAAAAATCAAGCACACAAAGAAATCCCAACCCTCACAGGTGCCCATTTACTCCTGGATGGAGAGGAGCAATATGTGACAAAGCGTCTTGCCCAAGGACACAAGCACCAAAAAACCCATGGCTGGACTTGAATCCACAATCTGTAGATTGACCACAAAATTATGAGAACGCCATGCCTGACATAGGCTACAGCAACTCCATGGGGATTGTGTCATCATATATCCCTGCAGCAGCAATTGAAATTGATACGTAGTTTTTGATTGAATTGTAAATGACTCGTATTTTTAGATGAATTTTTAGATGAATTTTTAGATGAATTTTTGAACAGCAATTGAAACAGCAATGAACAGCAATTGAAATTGATATGTATTTTTAGATAGAGCAATTTTGGCCCTTCTATAATCAGTACCCATACCCCCGGACCCATGAGCTACCCCCACTCGAATGAACCAATTTGGGCATATATTATCTTAAAATGAATTTCGTGAATTGTATTGGGTTTTCTATTCCACACAAAAAGCTATTGAGTCATTTATGCTTTGTCCAAACTTATTATAGTACATTGTACACTGTTTTCTAAATAATAGAACAAGTAATACGGGTGTCGATCCCGGGGAATCATGGGGATATATCCCTCCCAATATTTGAGGTGGGGGATGGCATGTACCCAATAGTTCGAGGTTGAATATCATTCAAGTTTATTGTATAGAAATATTACATGATCCTTGTTTTTTTTGTCTTCGCAGTAAATTTATACAGATAAATTCTTCTGAATGACGTTTTTAAATGCTCTAAATTGCTACTCCCTGGTTTGAGAGGGGCTATCACACCCACCTCCCACAGCCTCCCCCGCTCGGTCGCTTCGCTCCCTCGCATAGGACACCAAATCACCAATCATCCCCCAGTCATGAAAAGAAATCGACACCAACGACAAGTAATAAACTGCTGAATTTTGCCTTCTATATATATAAACATCCTGCTAGGATCGAAATGCGTCAGGCCCTCCTAATAATGTTGTATTGTGAAGAATTTACGAAAATCTCTTCCCGAGCAGTAATCCTTTTTTTTTTTTTTTTTTTTTACATTATTTCCCTTAGCAAAAATATCATTATTTTTGTCAGACGGAAAGGGGGAAAACACTTTATATTTCATTCACAAGAAAAAGTATAGTTTAAAGGGTCTATGCAATAGGAATGTTATGGCTTGAACATGTGTCAAAAAGCAACTGTTTTATGGTGCCTGTGATTTTACCCACTTCCTCACACTATTTCAAGGTTAACAACAGCTTGTTGGTTTGTATGCTAATTAGAATTTCCATATTCATGAGCAAACTGTGATGTCATCTGGGTTACTGAGAGCAGTAACCCAATTAATTTGTGCACAAACAGTTGGGGTTGTTTTATAGGTTTTCTGACAAACCGTTTCCTCCTCAATTGGTTTTATTTGGCCGAATATGTTCCTTTCACTCAATCGGTCGTGCAATTTGTTGCCAAACCATTTCTGTGGGTCAAATTTGCCTCTTTTTAAAAATGTTTTTTCATGATACTTTTGCTGTTGGTTCCCCACATTAGAATGCATGAAAAACCCCGATTTTGCAAAGCCATTCGAATGAAAACCAAATGCTAGTTTGAAACCAAAATTAGACTTGCCATTCATTATCTGTCAGTATATTCTCTGTATGAAAGCAATAAAAAAAACCTGACTGAAAAAAAGCCCTGTATGAACCCTTTAATTGGTGTTCCGTTTGTATGGGATTGTGAATTATGTAACCCGGGGTCGATTTCACGAGCCCTTCCGATCGATCGTAACTTGAGTTACGAAGGAAAACCCATCATAGGGGCCTTTCCTACGTAGGGTTCCAATGTATCATAATTCCTACATTGATAGTAAGTTACGATGAGTTTGGTGAAATCAACCCCAGTCGAAAACGTGGTTTGTATTTAATTACTCAATTTCGTTCAAGTTCTCTTTTTTTTCGCAAGGACAGATATTTACATATAGTGCAGCAGAGTCCCTGTAAAAGAAGACTTCCCTACATATATTCAATTTTCTTGAATTAAATCGAATTTATACAAAGCAAGCATTGTTCAACTATAGTACGTTTTGCACAACCTTTTGTAAAACCAAGCAATTGCCAAACATTTGAGGTAACAAAGCAAGAAAAGTATGTCGTACAATTTGACCCAGCACGAGAAAGGATTTTGGACCATACCTCCTGTCTCGTGTCACTTAATGTGAAAAACAACTTAGCTATCTCAAAGTCACAGGATCAAAGGGCTAGGTTACTTAAATTATTATTCCGGGTGAGTTGATTCAATTCTGCAGAGTGTACTTATGAAGGGTGTCCGTTAACTTAATGATCACCCAAGCATTTAACACCAAGCAGTACAGTAGGTTCTACGTGAATTCGATTTTGTCAAAAACAGCTCTTCGCAAAAATTTGATTATGTGACACCAATTTCCTACAGCAGGAGACCCGACGAGGTAGTCTCCTGTAGACATTGTACACGGTGGCTAACATCGCCTTTCTTTATTGTGTTAGACCGAAATGTAATTACTGATCAGAAAATCAAAGTACTTTCAGAATTAACAGCCAAAACCATTATGGTTTGTCGCTCAGGAGATGTGTCTGTGTTTGACCACTGTGGTCAGCAGCAGGACAATAATCAAGCTTTTAAGAACTGCGTCTAGTTAACCTTGAACCAAGCAAAATATATTTGTATTGTACCTATTATTCTCCATATTACATTGTACACTAACTCACTTACAACTACACCTGCAGGGAATTTAGAAATTTGTTTTCCAAATTTGTTTTCGCGCGTTTGGCTATTAGCTTGAATATTGAATGCAAGAGTTGATCGATAGAAGAAGTTGAACAGCGCAGAATGCCTCTAGGATATAAAATGCAAGGGTTATTGTCCTGTTACTTCTTTCACAAGTTTCGGCTGCAACAACTTGGACTGAAAAAATAAAATCGACGACAAGTTAGTCTTGTTCATTTATTATAGTGACTGCTGTATATTGCCGCGAGTGTTTATATACTTGAGTGCAACGTACTTAAACCGGAGTGCATGCACAATATCAATCAGTCATTGGACTGTCCACAAAGGCAATATTTCGTTTGACTCCTAATAAGTGCGTGGAGGAAAAACACTGTATGAAGAAAAATCATTTTCTAGCTGAGGAACACAATTGTGCCACCTTTATATTAAAACCAATTATCTTAAGTTCTGAATTTCCTCCAACTTCCTCATCAATTTATCCGTTTTTCATCAGGAGAAAAGCCAAAAGGAAACCACATTTGTAAAGATTTCTTTTCGCGGCCTTTTTTTTGTTTAGTTTGTGGAATTATCTTGACTTGATTTCCCCATTGATTTCAGACCTCATTTTACAAGTACACTTCCAGCCAAAGAAGCATTGAATGCCTGAATAAGTGCCTTTATTTGTAAGATGGTCAATTTGTGCCCACATGCATGGGAAACACCTGCTTTAATAAATGATGACGCTAGCGGGGTTATTCTAAAGTGCAAAATGTACTTAGCCTCCAAACGTACTGTGCGTCTTGTTTCAATCGCTATTTTCTATACAGCAAATTGAATCACATGCATTTTAAAGCTAATTTTTGCCATTTTGAAGAAGCGCCGACTTTGACTCGATGTATTTATATAGCATCCGATATTTAGGGCACTTAGGCCAATCCCAAGTTATGTTGCCATAGATATTGACGAAAAGCTTTTAAGATGAAAGCCTGATCCTTAACATGTCATGAAAGTTGTCGATGTATTTGTGTAATATTTCTATCGTCATTCGTTGTTGTCGGCTCGATTTCACAAAGGAAAGAGGGATGGATAATCCATCGTATCTTGTAGGGCTGCAGTGCATAATACGTTCTACGATTGATAGTAAGTTACGATGAGTTGGTGAAATCGAGCCCTGCGATGGATCGTTACTCGAGTTACGAAGAATAACCCATCGTAGGGCTGCAATGCATCTTAGTCCTACGATTGATTGTAAGTTACGATGAGTTTGGTGAAATCGACCCCAGGGGCCGATTCAACGAAGCATTAAGATTTATCTCAAGTGTGAGTCAATTCTAATTGGTGAAATCCAGCCCTGGGGTCGATTTCACGAAGCCTTACGATTGATCGTATCTCGAGTTACGAAGGATAACCCATCGCAGCGGGGGCCTGTCCCACGTAGGACTGCACGGCTTCATAAGTCCTACGATTGACAGTAAGTAACGGAGAACCCAGCAATTACATTGTTCGGATTTTGACCAGCAAGGTTCGAGGCGTGTACAAATCGTAATGAGTAAAACAATTGTATTTTTATTGTTTTACTGCAGGTCATTTGCATCATTCTGACGTCAGTTCTGAGCCACTGCGAGCCCAAGCCCTTGTTCAGCATACCTAGAGACAACCATCTTGAATTATACTGCGAGTTGAGCACTGGCTTCCTGGTATCCTGCGCCTATAACCTACTGATCATCCTGGCTTGCTGCATCTTTGCCTTCTTGGCTCGTAAGGTACCAGACAACTACAACGAGTCTAAGTTCATTGGTGTCAGCGTGTACTCTACCCTTCTGGCATGCCTGGCGGCCATACCGGTTTACCTCACGTCGCGCGATGCGTCACAGAAGGTGGCTTCCATCTGCTTGGCCGTGCTGCTCAATGCGTATCTCACTGCCGTTTGCGTCTACGTGCCAAAGCTATACGCCATCAAATTCATGGCCGCCGAGGTTGACCGGTCCAATGCAACTCGGGCCAACATGTCCACTCTGCAGTCCAGCAACAACCGCGTGCAGCCCTGCTCCTCAACGGGAAACGAGAAAGCTCTCTAAGGTCTAGACTATACGCCGTGCTACTGCCGTGCCGAACTTAAAATCAAATGAGTGCGGCAATAGCACGGCAGTTGCGCTAAACGCCGAGCTTAATTAAAAATGTCGCGCCATTGCCGTTCCGAATACCGATAGCGCGGCATACCCTGTCGAGCCAAAGAGCTTGCCGTGCCGAACTCACTTTGTCGAGCCAAATTCACGCTAAACGTCGTACTATTGCCGTGCCAAACTTGAAAATGGCGGAGCACGGCGTTTAGAATAGGCCTAAGCCCGTTCACTTTAACAACGAGCAAAGTGATATCAGCCACATTGAGATACATCTCCTCCCTTATATCTACATCACAGAACCACAATAAATGAAACCACACGTTAAAGGGAGCATTTAGGATTTGCAAAGATGTGCGTTTTGGCTGAATTTGGTACTTAAACAGAAGTGAAGGTCTTAAACTTCCTTACAGACGTTGTTTCATGTACCTTTTCACGCTTTGTTCATCTAGATAGCAGAAATACGGCCGAAATAATCTTGCCCCTTCCGAATCCTTCGTGCTCTCAAAATGCTATTTAATCGTTCGGACGAATAATCTTTTTAAAACACACTAAATCTTGATTTCATTGAAAAACCCAAGCATCTGATGAACCAAGATTTCCCATGGTGACTGTTTTCACTGTTTACGAACTATTGAGTCCATTTTCTGTGTCAAACTCATTAATCGTTTTGGAGGCCTTGCAAATCCTGTACGCTGCCTTTAAGTCAAACCATGACAAGACACAATGCAACTGGAAATGTCAACATAATGTGTAGAAAGCGATACGTGATTAAGAAACTATCATCGTTACTTACATACGAATAGAATTGAGATCACTTATAATATGTGCTTAAAAAAACAACATTAAGGTTTTTTTTTAAATCATGAACATGTTTAAAGTGAAACCAGTATAGTTGTCAGCATTCCTAGTTCAACAAAAAACAGTTCTTACATGTTGTATATAATTATTTGTTAATGGTTAATGTATGAAGTTTATTAATTGACAACAACAGTTGTACTTAAGAGAAATTCCAAGAGGTCTTATTTATAAGAATACACATTGTGTTTATGACTTTCATTCAGATATTAAAGATAATCACTAATTAATAGTTGATGTACGGAACTGAAGTTTGGAACTTCAATATTAATTGAATTAAACGTGTTACTTCGCACAGAATGTTTACTGTACAGCACACAACAAGTAGCTAAAATACTGCCGTGGATATACAGCCATGCTGTAAATATCGTAGATGCGAAATAGCGGAGATGTTTATTTAAAAACAAAATCTTCAAAATTTATGTTATATTCTCGAGGCCGCTCTTTTTCCGTACAAAGTGACATGTTTTATTATAATGCGCAGATTGAGTTAAACCTACAGAAACGTGCGCATAATTCTACATGTGGAGCATTGCATACCATCATGGCGTTGCCGTGGCAACAGAGAGATGCAAAGAGAGTTTATATTAATTTTTCTTTCTTGCGGTTATAGTCTAACAATCACTAGCCTCGCCCTATTCAACCGTCCATTATTGCTTCAAAGTTATGTTTAGGCTATGGTCCTCTACGAAACCTGGCTTGAGGTAAGGCTTGGGATTTATTATGTTACTGCCATTTTGTGTCCTAAATGAAATGAAGGGCTTGAGATACATGGCGAAGCTAGAGCCTTCCTTCGGCTTCGTCATGTGGCCCAATCCCTTCGTTTAGTTTGGTGGGCCTCAAATGACGGTAGCGAAATAAGTACCAAGCCTAGCCTCAAGCCAGGTTTCGTAAAAGCCCTATGTCTCTTTTGGAAGAAAATCCAAAGAAAATGGAGAAAATTAAGAAAACTTGCAAACTCCTTTAAAAAAAAAAAAAATCCAGATGTTATTTTTTAAAAATTACACAGAGGATCTATCCATTTGTGGATTTTTTTTTAATTTGTAACCGAAATGTTGTCGTATAGCCGGACGAGTCATAGTAAATCTACTTTATATCTAAAAGCTTCAGTAATAAAAACCGTATTAATTTGGGAACAAAGACAAATTGATCGGAGCTGGATTCGAACCGGCGACCTCCTTAATACAGGCGCTCTACCAACTGATCTATCCAGCCCTACATTGGTGTTGTTCCCAATAGTCAATTATCTTTGTTCGTTTGGCAGTCAGAAGCCATGAAACCATGCACATACCGCCACATCTCAGGGATCGTTTCACTGATACACGCAGCAATGCTGCAGCCTGAGAACGGTACATGGGAGATCACTCAAAGAGGATACGATTTTTTCAGTCAGTTACCCTTGTGATTATTTGATGATTGTATCAATTTGGGCTCAGATATTTTTACTACGATGTTTTTGAGAGTATGAACTCCCAGCAGCTCACAAAAGTACATCAGGAAATTGTGTCGTTTTAAGGCCGTTTTCCCATTGAAAAATGTCGGCAATTTCCGACTGTGTTTTCCTAAATTGACAAAAAACTCGCGGATGTCAGAATTAAGTTAGCAATTTTTTTTATTACAAATCCAACAACCTGAATTGATCTGAATCTCTGGATCCTTCATTCATGTTATTTTCTTCTCATATTTTACTTATAAAGTAAATGCATTTAATTCCATCGTATTTTATTCATGTTCGTCGATGCTTTACTGAAATGGGGATTCACATGAATTTTGAAAAATTAAATTGACAAAAACTCGCGGATGTCAGAATTAAGTTAGCAATTATTTGATAACAACAAATAGACAATCTGAGTTGATCTGAATCTCTGGATCCTTCATTCATGGTATTTTCCTCTCATCTTTTACTATTACATGCTTTTAATTCCATCGCTTTCTATTGATGTTCTTCGATGCTTTATACTGAAATGGGGATTCACATGAGTTTAAAGAAGCGGATATTAATACAAGCGAAAGTCTCCGACCTTATTGCAATTTGATTACACGTAGTGGTAATACATTTTAGAAAGAGCAAAATAATACTTTCGTTTTGTAAGAGCTCGGTCACTCGACAAAATCGGAAGTTCTGAAAATCTGATTATAGCATTGTCTGGGAACTTAATCATATTGGGCTTAAGAAATTTTCTGTGAAAAGAAACCTTCTCGCTGGAGTACCTTTTGTAATATTTTCATTGTCAACAAGCATTTATTTGATTTAAATTTTGTGTACAGTCTCAAATGAAAGTATAACATAATTAAATACCAATGCACCTATTTCCTTTGAAAGGCACATTTTGAAAATAGCCCAAGTTTTACTATAGGCATTTGAAGGTACAGTTCATGATTGGAAACATACAAAAACAGAAATGCTCACAAATGTACGTCTAACTTTAAGGGTATGAAGATGGTGATGGTAGAAACATACCGTTAAAACATTTTCGCCTATAAAATGGCTATTTATCCAGAAATTAGTCAAACAAAGACCGAAAACCGTTTTGATCCCAGGGTAAGATCCAATAACAATTTTTTATGTTTTATGAGAACAACTGAGTCGGGTTTTCACTATTTTCTCGTAACTCATGTCAAATTGAGCTACAATTTTCACAGGTTTATTAATTTATTAACACGTTTGATCAGACAAAGTGTGAGTGCTGTTCTGTCACCTTTACCAACCATGTATATTATATTTTTTTATAATAATAAACCAGTACGCATGGAATTAAAAGTAATTGTAATTAATTAGCTTTAACGCCTCAATTAATGTGGTAATGAATAAATATAGCTCACTGCTTTTGGTAATATTGCATGAATGTCTGAAAGATCAAAGAATACTAAATCACGTTGCAGCTTTTTAATAATAATTTCTCTAAAACCTATCTTTCATATTTCATAGATTAATTTTAAAAGATGCACCATATAAGTTTTCTCGTAAAAATATTCTCACTATCTGTCAAAGGTGTTTCGTATACATTGTGCGATGAAGTTCGGTGTTTATTTAATTTTGAAGTCCATTAATATAATTAAGGACTTATAATTATTTCTATCAAATCTGGTGAAACATTGTGCCGTCAACTAAACAGGTGTTTTTCGTGAAATGGGTAGTTGCTATAGAATATGCAAGTTCGTTGTTTACATGTTCCTACAGTGATAAGGGTTTAAGGCTTAACGTGCATGACTTCAGACAAGCTCAAATAGGACATAATTGGGTCGTGAAGGCCAAAAGGATTTGAAATTTTAGTTGCGACATAAAAATCAAACCAAAAAGTGAACGTAAAATGCATCAAAATATCAAACCATATTCACATTTAACTTAAAGGGTATAAATATGAAGTTGTAGAAACATACCTTAACAATTTGTCCGTCTAAAATGCTGTATTTATTCAGAAAAGAGTAAACAAAAAATTTATTGATCTTCGGAAGATTAACAATTTTGTGAAAAGGTTTAAAACACCTTTTTTTTTTCATTGGTATCTTTTTTTTCTCAAAAAGTAGGCATAGTACTTATGGGACTGAAGATTTCACAGATGACTGTGCCTGTATCTTTCCTAGGGTCGATTACACGAAGCCCTACGATCGATCGTAATTCTAGATACGAAGGATAACCCATCGTATCCTTCGATGTTTACGTGGGCTGCAATGCATCATAAGTCCTACGATTGATAGTAAGTTACGATGAGTCTTGTGAAATCGACCCCTGATCTTTTTGCCTGTGAATCTGCAAGTTCTTTTGACAAAAAACAAACTATGAAATTACTTTTCAAGGTCACGGACTTATTAATCGAGATAATGTTATACGATAAAAAAATCCTTGTTTTTTTTTTTTAGATTTTAATTAATCTATAGATGTAAATAGAGTGTGTTGGGAAATATCTAAATAACCTGCTGTATAGAAAAACAAAAGCTTAATCCTTGTAGTATATGTATTTTATTATAATTGTAAATGGCAGGCAATTAAACGCAGTCAATTAGGAAATATACATGATACTGTCTTTAATTCTACATTAATCTTGTTTTCACTTAAAAGCTTAAGTGATATCTGTATTTATTACTATTTGGGCTTAGATACTCTGCGTATGTGTTTTTGAGAGGATGAACTCTCAAAAAGTGCATCGCGCATTGTTTCTGGTATCAACACACAAAATAAGAATCACCAACATAACATGATGAGAAATTGTAATAATTCTCTTTTATCCTAGTTTTATCCAAGCAAGATTTTGATGAAGGACATAAAGCTTAAAAACGGAGCATTTGGAACCTGGCGGTTTAATTTGATTGAAACATGGGTTTAAAAGATTGAATTAATAGACATAAAGTAGCCACAGTTGCATGGATTTCTTTATTTTGTGTGGCATTTTGACTAAAAGCCCTGAAACGCAGATACGGTTTGGGGAGTAAATGTGCCACGTGCGGCAAATTGGATTCAAATCTCCCTGTTAAAGCATTGTACATGTATATTGTGTAAATGCTGGACCTGAACAGAGTACAGGATAAACACACTGATTTACCATGTAGTAATATGAATCACTATACTCAAGCATTCTGACATTTGCAGACGTTTTAATAGTAAATGAATCGCCATAAAGGAATGGTATAGGGTTTTGGAGTGATTTAAAGTCAATTTGGTCCTCTCTGGACAAGTACTTATTCTTCCGGTGGGGATGGTAATCATTTACAACGTCAACAGGGAATTTCTTTATCAACCTTTTCGGCTCTTGGACTTGTATTTCATTTAAGTGCAAAGAAAGTACGGGTTACGACAATACAAGTCATGTTATGGGTTTTAATTTCCTGATCAATTGCTGAATATAATGAAATATGATGTGGATATAGTTGCGGCTTGTAAAAATAAAAGTGATAAGACGCTAATGAAGATGTTGGACTTTGCCTCCTCTTATGATGGGGATAATGTCTGTGATGGATACGAGATTAGCTTAGCTTTATGTCAGATCCTACATCTACTTGTCGGGACCCATTATGTTAAAATTAAACTGTTTATCACTTCAAGATTCAGATATGTGATACAGCCATGTCTTGGCTATCACCATGTAGAATGTAAGCATATTGGGGCTGAAATTGGCGAAAATTATGACTAATTGAAAGAGTACTCCCGGGTTTTGAGGTTGGGTAATTCAGTTTTAGTTTTTTGCACTAAATTTTAGTCCAATTTTGCTCAAATTCTACACGGTGATAGCCAAGACATAGTTGTATCACATATCTGAATCTTGAAGTGATAAACAGTTTAATTTTCATATGATAGTTCTCAACACAAGTGTTGCGGTTTTTTTTTCTTTTTTGGGGGGACACCCAGTATAAGGAGATGGGAGTCAGGTTGGCGTAGCGGTTCTTTCCTCGCCTTTCACCTCTGGAGGCCCGGGTTCGAGTCCGGCTCGGTCCACTCTTGGATTGGGTTTTTCAATCCCTATACCTGATTCTGTGGGTTTTACCCAGAATATTACTCTGGGGTTTTCCACCCACCTCTAAATCTGTATCTTCTTCTCATCATCTTTTCATAAAAGGTTTCATCAGGCTTTCGAGCTACAGAGTCTAGGGCACCTTTGAGAAATCCTTGGTTTCATAACCAGAAATAGATAATAATAATAATAAATCCCATCTTCACCGAAGGGCCGAATTTTCGTACATTATGAAAGCACCATCTTCCGGGAACATGATCAAAGGCGTTGCATTATTGTATCAAATTGACCTTTACGTGATTTGACGCTTGCTCAAACTTGTAATTACTTCCGAGGCCTAGCGTGTCATCCCAACGATCTATATCTGACAGTGTTTATATGTCATTTGGGAAAGATGGACAAAAAAATACTCAGATTAAAGTACTTGTAGTTGTGACAGGAGCAGACTGTGGGTCAAGGTATCCCGAACCATTCACAATCGATTGAGACTAAAATTGCATTTCCGTGTGTCCTTGCCAGTTTTTGTATACATGTATCATCAGGATTTAAACAAAGGACACACGTGTGTGCGTCTTTCATCAGTGGCATAATAGCTACACATGTACAATCCAACCAGCCATTGCATACACAACTTGTCAGATTACTGCATTAAATTGAGTAGATTTGGACATCACTGCGTATGAAGTATCCCCCCCCCCCATCCCCTCGAGGAACTCACCATCATGACAAATATTGTCCCCGACGATGGCAATAATATATACACAGCTGGTCAGGCCGGGGACATAACATAACATTGCGCGGTCTTTTTTTTTTCTTCTTTTCCTACAATTTCGTTATTTCATGATTGATTTACATTGTATATACCTTGCTCAATTTGTTTCCTTTTTTCTTTTCATACTTTCGATGTGACATGCTCAAAATGTGGACCCCGTGATTTTTTTTTTTCAATTTTCTTGGTGATAGCTCCCTTTTCTCTCTTGAAATTCTAGATTATTAATTAGCCTAAGAGGGAGACTATGATATTGATTGAAATATTAATTTCTGTACATTTTATGGGTACAGTACACTTATTTAAGCCTGCTGTTTAAATATGAAAGACACTGTGTAGCATTTGAAGCGTCAAGCGATAAGGCTACAAATATTACATTACAGAGAGAGAGTGCATGTTGGATTTTTAAGAAATGAATTCAAGGAGTGAGATTCCTATTCCTTCAATTTATTGCTTCATTATTCTCCCTAGTGCTGTGGTTTACCTATTAAAGGTACTATCATACTTTGCTAGAATACCGGAACAGAAATCTTCACAAATTTACCTATAACTTACAGGGAATAAAGATTGTGATGGTTGAAGCCTGAAATGCTGTATTTATCAAGAAAAGAGTAAAACCCAATGACCAAAAACAATTTATGATTTATTAAAGATAAAAAATAACGGTGACAATTAAGAAAAGTGTGGGCTTTTCACTGTTTTCTCAAAAAGTGGGCACCGTAGGAGACTGACAATTTCACAGATGGCTGTTACTGTGTCGTCCTTGATATTTTTACCCAGGAATCTGTATTTCTTTGACATAAAATTATATGACATAACCTTTAATAACACATCTGCAATCCTTTTATTATTTACTTACAGAATGTTACTAAATAAAGCGCTGGTTGCCATACATGACAAAAATATAATAATCCTATGATCTTCGATACCTAATTACTAGAACATTCCTGGATTTTGGATTGTGGTCTATAGAGAAAGATTAACAACACAAAATTAATAACATCATCACATAATAATTGTACAAAAAAGGCAAAATAGTCAGAGACACATGTCAAACCCGATGATACTTGATGCACAAACACGTCAACGGATTTTATTTCATTTCGTAACCTTCGTTATACGCATTATATGAACCTGCACTTTTAACTTCCAATTAACAGGACACACGCATGACTGAAAGTTAATTGGAAAAGAAATAGTAATTATCTGTTGCAGGAGTTGAAAAATACCAGCACATTTTCCCACTGAAAGTCTGTCAGCAATATTCACTTTTGTTTTGACACTCCAGCATATGCTTTACAATACATATTTCTAAAGCATATTTCAAATTTTTTGTCCGGATATAAGACGGAAATTGTACAGAATTTGGGTGTTAAATCGGCTTTGGACTTCGGCCAGCGTTACAATGGGTGAGTCTACTTTAATCATCGTTCAAATTTCTTTGGACTTTTGCTTTTGTCTGTGTATTTTACGTGCTAAATTCATTGCCAATATTCTGAAAGTTGATTTTGGTATTCGTTTAGATACCCACATGAACAAAATACGTATTAGAATATACAGGGCGTCACCCCAAAAAAATCAACACTTTGTGTCGAGAACTATTATATAGAAATTTAACTGTGTAACATTTCAAGATTCAAATATATGATACAACCATGTCTTGGTTATCACCATGTAGAATTTGAGCAAAATGTGACTAAAATTGAGGGGAAAAAACTAAGAATGAATTACCCAACCTCAAAACCGGATTTTTTATCTTTCTTTCAATACACATTGCATGTAGGCCTATGTGTGTAATTGGCCACTAGTCTTATTCTGGAATACTGCAAATTTGTTTTTAAAGAGTACTCTTTTAATTGGTCATATTTTCGCCAATTGCAGCCCGATTTTGCTGAACTCCTACATGGTGATGGCCAAGACATGGTTGTATCATAAAACTGAAATCATGAAGTGATAAACGATTTATTTTTAACATAATGGTTTCCGACAAAGTGTTGTGTTTTCGGGTGGACACGCTGTACAGTGCAATATAGGCCTACAATATTATAATTACTGTGTTTGCGGGCATATTACAGCTAACTCATTTTGAGTGGTGCGTCATTGTAGCGTTACGTACAGCCGAAAAAAGGGTAGAAGAAATAGAAACTGTGCAACTCGTTTATTCTCCGGGTTTCCATTTTCAGAAGAAATAAACAGAGAAAACAATTACCTCATTTGTCCTCCCAGATGGGTGGTGTTTCTAGTTATTTGTGTTATGCAAATACTTCTTTGAAATCATGCAGTGTATGTTAGGGTAATAATACCATACTCTGGGTCAAATTATATCAAAGAAGAAAGATGACCAAGGACTAAATTGAATCATAGATTGTAAAAGATTTACCAATGTTTGCTTAGGAATACGAACGCTTTCTTTCAAATGGGTCATCGCTTTCGCAACATATTTTACTAATAAATTCATTTCATTTCATTAACGTTATACAGGGTGTCCCAGAAAAAAACGCACACTGTATCGGGACCCATTTTGTTAAAATTAAAATGTTTAGCAATTCAAGATTCAGATATATGATACAACCATGTCTTGGCTATCACCATGTAGAATTTGGGCATATTGGGGCTGCAATTGGCGAAAATGTGACCAATTGAAAGAGTACTCCTTAAAAAAAAATTTGGAAGGATGATATGCATAGTGGTCAATACACACATAATGTGTATGAAAGAAAGATGAAAATCGGGTGTTTGGGTTGGGTAATTCAGTCTTAGTTTTTTCACTCAATTTCAGTAAATTTTTGCTCTAATTATAAATGGTGTGATAGCCAAGACAAGGTTGCATCACATATCTGAATCTTGAAGTGATAAACAGTTATTTTTTTGTAATAGTTCCGACATAAAATGTTGCATTTTTGTGGGACACCCTGTATACTGTTTTCAGCAGAAGGCTGAATTGTATATGTATAAAAAAATGCTTACATAAAAAGACAAAATGTACCTGTAAATTCAATTTCTAATTCATAAAAATTTCTTTAAAAGGAACGATCAAAAAAATACCAGTCATTTAAAATACCGGACTAATGGAAAAAGTCATTCATAATTATGCAGACAGTTTTGTCAGACAATATGCGTTGGGGTTTCCTTTTGTGCATTGCCTACATAAACGGTGTACAATGTTAATGGATCCGAAACCGATTTCCATCATAAGAAATATCTCTTATTCCTAAATAAGACATCCATTTTACTGCCAACGGGCGCCGTTTGTCCAATTTTCCCCCTTATGCATCCTAACAATAATAAATAAACACAATTGTATGAATTGGTATATAAACACGTTTGTCCATTATACTGTGTACACCTCGCTACCCCACGCGTTTGATTTGAAGATTTCATCTTGAATTGTAGGTCTCCCTAGCTGCATTGAACCATTAGAAAAGATAACCTACATTATTTTGATAGGTTTGTGGAAAGTGTGTGAGAATCAAGTGTGTGGTGAAAAAAAGGCAAAGAAAAAATAACTAGACATGAATACCGTATCAAACGTGTGCATTTCGATTGTGCTGACTTAAATACATTATGTAAACACGTCGACATTGTCCTCATTCGTTGTATGGATAGTATAAATAGAATGCAAAGAATATCATCCTTGTCCAGGGTTTTGTCTTGGCATCTTTTCAACGTTGATTGTATTGACCTAAGTTTGATCCTTCCGTTTTACTTACAAATGACCCAAATCATTTGATTAAAGATTGTGACATTGAGATGCTGACATCCTGGAACATACATCGCGTCGCCCTGTTAACAATGTTCAATGTTGATTGGCAATGCCCATGACGCTTGTTCCATTGTAGCAGTTATTGTGTTGGCCTTATATAATAATATTTCTGTGCGACGTTAAATATTATTATGCTTTAATGTTACACTACAGTAGTACGGGTGTTACCTTCAGAAGCATTATATTCTTCTAAAATTACATTTCCTTCAAAATTCTCCTCGCTGTCTGAACATGTTTTTGGTACAGTCTAAATGTGATTACAAACATCAAACTGCTCATCAGCCAAAAGAATTACCTGAAATTGAGCAAGATTTGTTATAGAAGGTAAAATGTGATTATAAATTTTTGATTAGATTTCTCTATCCCGAGGACGTTCAAGGTTTAAGCTTTCAAAAATGAATCCATTTCTTCTTTTTTTTTAATTATGAAACTGAAGATCTTGCTGAATGCTGATATTTGTGAATTTCTTGGAGCGATAACAACATATTCCTTCCTGTCTGAAACTGTGAATTGACAAAGATTTTGTGTCCCAAGGATATTCCGGCCATTCGAGCTTGTATTTTTTGCTGATGTCAGCTTGGCTACTGACGGGGATAACAGCATGGGTGGACGAAGCGCCATTGTACACAGTGGAAGATTCCTACTCGACAAATCGGTTTATCGTCGTCCTTGAGGTAAGAGCTGGCTTTCAAACATCAAGATGAACATCTTGCTCGATTTCTGTTTAACTGAAATGGACAGTTAAGCTGATAGTGCACGCATAATCTAGTGTGTCGGAACTGTTATGAGTAAAAAATTCAAGAATGTTTGAAAACCTTCTTTGAAAACGACATACCGTTATCGACAATATACAGGGTGCCCTCCCCAAAACGCAACACAATTGTGTCGAGAACTATTATATAAACATTAAACTGTTTATCGCTTCAAGATTCAGATATGTGATACAACTATGTCTTAGCTTTCATCATGTAGAATTTGAGTAAAATTGGACTAATATTTAGTGGAAAAAAACTAAGACTGAATTACCCTATATCAAAACCCGATTTTCATCTTTCTTTCGTACACCTTATGTGTGTTATTATTGCAAATTTGTTTTTAGGGGGTACTCTTTTAATTGGTCATATTTTCGCCATTTTCAGCCCAAATATGCTTAAATTATACGTCATAGTGGTCGTTCGTTATAGTGAACAATGATCAGCAGGCCTATACATTGGACATGAAAATTGGGAGCCAAGGAAGATGTTCGGCAGAGTAGTCTTCGTTATTATGGCGTTCCACTATAATGAAAGACATAAAAAGACAAAGACACTGCTTTAATTGAAGCAAAGATTTAGTTCTTTTCGTATCGTTGTTTGGATGTTGGATTCCATAGAATGAAAAACAAACACTGATGTGGTTTTTCGATAAAAAAATTCCGGATCCCTGAATACCAAAGTTTTAACATAATATCTGCCGTTTCCTTCCATATCAAACCCACACGATACATCACTGCTAGAATATAACACATGCGAATTGCGAAGCAATAAATGATGTCCTTCGTGTGACCCTCAATTAACTCACTGTAATTTGGTTTAAAAGCGAATAAAGGTTTATAGGTCTGTCGTTGCTCTTCGAAGACCTTGTGTGTGTTTTTTTTTTGAAAAAGTGATCTTTTGGTTTTTCAGGATCATATTACCGCCAAGCAGTTTCTGGAGGATTTTAACACTCACACGAGTGATATGAGCGTTGTATCGGCCTGTAACATACTGCATACATATGATCACGCCCTCAACGGCTTCGTAGCGGACATGTCAGAGGAGTGCCTTTCCCATGTAAGTTGAAGTTATGGCTGTGTCCCAATTCTCTGGCTGCGACTGCAAATAACACACACGTCTATGAAAATGGCTGCAGTCACTGGCTAGTGGCTACCATAGGTGCGTGTGTAATTTGCAGCATTTTAGGAATAAGAAAGGAACTGGGTGAAAAGACGTTGGAGAGGTTGTCTGTTTTCTAAGCGTATTCTTGTGTCTTTTTATCATCCTAATATCAAATTATAAGCACATTTTGGGATCTTGTTAAATTTCCGCCTGCTGTCTGACTAATTTATGCTCGCACTAAACCACAAATAAGAACAGAAATGTGAATGAACCAGCCGAACTCATGATTCAATGCTTCTTCTGTTCAAAGGTAGCTTCATAATTTGGTTTTTTGTAAAAGAAATGCAGATTCATAGGTAAAAATATCAAGGAAGATACAGTAACAGTAACAGTCATCTGTGAAATGTCCAGTCCCTACTTACGGTGCCCACTTTTTGAGAAAACAGCAAATAAGCTTACGGTATTTTTGAATCGTGGACCTCACGACAAAGGACGTCCACATAATGCAAGATACCAAGACGTTGTGTGGACACGCACACGTCCACATAATGTTTTCATGCTAACGAAATTGCCTAAAGGAGAAATGTTCAATGTGTCTTTACCCGTCGCAAATTGAAATTTATCATTCAAGGGATATTCAGTCCAAATTTCATCATGAAAAGATGGGTACAGTTCAAATACCAATGGTTTAAAGATGTCCATTTGGTCATTACATGAAAACAAAGGAAAGTCCGCATAAGGTGTGTAAAACAAACATGGGTGTATCCACAAGCCTTATACTTAGTTCTAGTCTCTCCACCATGCAAACGTTCACATTCGTGTTATCAACATGTTATTAGATGCGTAAAAACTCTTCCGTCCGTTTCCTGGAGGAAGACAGCGTGGTCAAAGTCATGCCCTTTGACGATGACTTCATAGATGAAGAGATAACGGAACCACTGAGGTCATGGGGACTTGATCGAGTGGATCAGCGCTACCTCCCACTGGATGGAGTTTACGAGCCAAACGGTAACATGTCCCAATTAAGAAATTCATGACCATGTAAAGAGTCCTCAAACGTTTTGGCGAATCAAACGGTTACATGTCCCAATTAAGAAGTCCATGACCATGCAATGAGTACTCAACAGTGTGATGAACCAAATGGTAATATGTCCCTATTGAGAAATCCATTACAACGTAGAGTCCTCAAACGTTTTGTCAAACCAAATGGCTACATGTGGCTTTTAAGAAATCCACGACCATGTAAAGAGTCATCAAACAGTTTGATGAACCAATGGTAGCATGTCCCTATTAAGAAATCAATATGACCATGTAAAGAGTCCCCAAACGTTTTGATGAACCCAATTGTATTATTTCCCTAAGGAATCTAAGACAATGTGTTAAGTTTGATGAACTCAATGGTTACATGTCACTGTTAAGAAATCCATGACCATGCAAAGAGTCCTCAAACGTTTTGATGATTCTAATGGTAAAAAGTCCCTATTACGAAATCCATGACCATGTCAAGAGTCCTCTCATCAAACGTTTTGACGAACCAGATGGTAACATGTCCATTTTTAGAAATCCATAACCATGTAAAGAGTCCTCAAACGTTTGGATGATTCCAATGGTAAAAAGTTCCTTTTGAGAAATTCATGACCATGTCAAGAGTCCTCAAACGTTTTGACGAACCAGATGGTAACATGTCCCTATTAAGAAATCAATGACCATGTATAGAGTCCTCGAACAGTTTGATGAAACAAAATGGTTTAAATTAAGCATAGACCACATTTGTATGTCCTATAGGTGATGGGAAAGGTGTAAATGTTTACGTCATCGATAGCGGAATACGGGTTTCCCATGAGGACTTTGGGGGGCGAGCCCATGTCGCTTTTGACGCATTTGGAGAAGATGTAAGTTGTGTGATTACTCAAAATGTGTATACTTTACTTATAGGCTTTTGTCATCATTGCAATGACAGTTTGGGTCGGCCCAATATTCTGAGTATGATCTTATCAATAAAATCAGATAGGCCTTTATTATAGCATAGAAAAAGCATCCTAATAGAAACAATTACGTATTATGTATGATTGCATGGGATAGGCTGTATTCACGATTTCTAGTTGATCACAAAATATGACAGAACTATAGTTATTGATTTAGGCGAAAGCATCGAACCAACTCAACATGAAAGTGAATAGACCATATTCACGGAGAATCCATCCTATTCAAAGCAGTGCAATCAAACCGAGGCTTGGGGCCTTTTCCAAACCTCGGCTCCGGCTCAAGCTCCGGCTCCATTTCGTGAATCCATTCAAAAATAACGGTATCAAAATAAAGGCTTTTGGCTGCGGTTCGAAAGTAGATTCTCTGGTTTGAAAAGAAAACAGAGCTTCATCTTTGATGAAAAAACCCAACCTATTATTGTCAGCGTATGGATGACAGAGCCGAAGCCGGAGCCTGAGCTGAAGCCGAGGGGCCTTTACGAAATGGGGCTTGAGGCTAGGCTTGGGAATTTTTTTGTTATGCTACCGCCATTTTGTGTCCTGAATTAAATGAAGAGCCTGAGATTACGGCGAAGCTGGAGCCTTTTTTCGGCTTCGTCATGTGACCCATCCCAATAACTTTGTTTAGTTTTGTGGGGCTGTAATTACGGAAGCGAAACAAATACCAAGCCTAGCCTCAAGCCAGGTTTCCTAAAGGCCTTATGTATGGAAAGGGCCTTTGGATTTAAAGTAGTCTGGTACCCGTTTTCCTTTTATAATTGGTGTTATATTTTCCAATGGGTATACAAGGAAGATGACAAAATGGATGTGCCGTGAATGATGTGCATATACAGTCTACTAGTATTTAGATCTTGACAAGTTGAATAATATTCTCTGTCTGCTTACGTTTCTAGGGAAACGATTGTCATGGCCACGGAACGCACTGCGCAGGGACAATTGGGGGCACTACCTCCGGCGTGGCCAACAAAGTCACACTTTACGGCATCCGTACGATAGGGTGTAAAGGACATTCGGCAAGTTCATATGTCATTAAAGGTATGCAGAACTTCGTACTTTTTTATGTGGAGCTGCTATGAGGCGTCATGAGGTTTTCCTTAGCCTCCAATCAACGCAAACGAAAAAGCACAGGTTACATAGTACTAAAAAGTTAACTATTAAAGTAACTTCTGGAATATCGTCACACCTTGATGTCATTTCTTCAAGTCTAATAGCTTTTGAGGAAGATCCTGCATGTTCAGAATAAACTGTCAAGACCTCCTAACTCTGAGCATTTTAATTATTCCATGATTGGAGTTAGAAGGGCCTGACGCGTTTCAATCCTAGCAGGATCTTTATCGAAGGCTTAATGACAAGAGAACAAGAATATGCAAGTAAAGATACACATAAATGGATGAGAGGATCAGGAAAAAGGGGGGTATAGGGAGGGTTAGGATGGGTAAGATCAAAGGTGGACACCAACGAAGGCGTGGAGAAGAAATGGGCTGGGAAATTGGATTAACGATTAAGGTTTATTACTTGTATTGTCTACATATTTAAGGTTATCAGTTCACACTTTTTAAGGCTGTCTTCTCTTAATTTCGTCGGATTTATTATGATTTTTTTTTACGAACATTAGTTATGTAGTCCTACGAAAGGGTAATGTTTGCAATCATTGGGCTCATTTTTTTGCCAAACTGTCTACAAAGTCAATGAAACAATGAAACCGCAAGTATTGATTAATATAATGGAAGTGTAGCCTTGATTCGGGTGGCTATGTCTCTCTTTTTTGTGTAGGTGTTGACTGGGTGATAGCCAATTTCAAACTACCGGCTGTGGCTTCCATGTCTGTCGGTGGACCGGGTTCAGTGGCTTTGGATATGGCTATACGGAAAATGATAGCGAAAGGCGTGTTCACCGTGGCAGCTGCTGGAAACGAGATGACGAACTCGTGCATCAGGACACCACCACGTATCGAAGAGGTAATTCGGCCTTTACGAAATGAGGCTTAAGGCTATGGCTTAGCGTTCATTTTGCTGTCGCCATTTTGTAATTGTGTCCTAAATGAAATAGAGGTCTTGTGAGATACATGGCGAAGCTGGAGCCTTTCTTCGGCTTCATCGTGGGGCCCAATCCCTTTGTTTCATTAGTGGGCATAAAATGGCGGTAGCGAAAATAAGTCCCAAGCCTATAGCCTAAATTCTAGGGCCTATTCCAAAACTCGGCTCCGGCTCAGGCTTCGGCTTCGTCTCTGTCCATATCCATATGCTGAAAATACAGGTTGTGGTTTTTCATTGAAGCTGGAGCTCAGCTGCCGATTTCACGAAACATTGCGTAACTTACGCAACGTACAAATGTTGCGTAAGTTTTGTAAAACGGGCATAACTTGTGCATAACAGGCAGGAAAATGTTGCGTAAGTTAAGCAACGAAATGTTGCGTACGCAACATTTGAAGTTTCGTGAAATCGGCTGCTGTTTTCTTTTTCAAACCAGAGAATCTACTATCTTCCAAACCGCAGGCAAAATCTTGATTTTGATGCCCGTTATTTTGGGAATGGATTCACGAAATGAAGCCGGAGTCGTAGCCGGAGCCTGATCGAACCAAGACTTGGAAAATGACCCTCGTTTCATAAAGCCCTTTTAAGGTTTAGTGTAATCAAAATTGTAGAAAGGGTCAAAGTGCTTTTAAATTATTGCTTAATACATAATTAATGACTATATAAATTTATATGCTTATGTAAGTGCTTACGTTTGACTAAAAAGTTAAAAAATCAGTACAAGTATGCCCCGCCCCCAAAAAATTCCCCCTTGAAACCGATCCACGCAACAATAGCGAGTGACGTCACCTACAGTACTTACACTGCAGTATATATGTGGCGTTTCGCATCTGACGTAAGCAAGGTTTTCGTCGCAAAAAGTGGGGTGCTAAATTATAATATGGGTCTAAAATACCTCCTTTTTCTATACACAATATCTTTTAGCACAAACACTGAGTTTCATACCACTACAGATGTATTTGAGTTTTAAATACAGTAAACCTTTCATTTCTCCACGTCTTAAGTTGCAACGCGCGTTGTCAATAGCGCCCCCTATCGACCACTAATTGATCTGTACTAAGGACAGTTTGGATCTATCGAGACAATGGTTAGAGTAGTGCCAACCGACCTATTTCTTACAGTCTGATAACTCTTTCATTTATTCTGACCGATCAGACACGTTTAAGTTCATCAGCTGTCGACTCCATTTACAGATCAAGTAACCTAAGAAGTCCGATATGTTATTCTCAGGTTTGGCAATTTAAGAAGTGGAGGTTTTGCACCTTTCAGGGTGTTCTTCAGCAATAACATTCACGATCACGATGAAGTTCTCGCTCAAGTTAAAGGCACAGGCACTATCATAATCTGGTAGCCTACCGAAACAGAAATCTTCTCAGATTTACCTACAACGTACAGGGTATAAAGATGGTGATGGTAGAAACATACCGTTAAACTATTTTTGCCCGAAATGCTGTATGTATCCATAAAAAGAGTAAAACCAGTGACCAAAATTATTGTTGATCTATTAAAGATCAGAAATAAAAGAGAAACGACTTAAGAAATATTGCGGCCGTTTTTTCACTGTTTTCTCAAAAAGTAGGCACCGTATGGGGCTGAAATTTTCACAGATGACTGTTATTGTATCTTCCTTGATATTTTTGCCCATGAATCTGCATTTCTTTGACAAAAACCAAAGTACGATATCACCTTTAATTAAAAGTCAATCATCGTCTTAGTGAATCAAATATTCCATATACCTTTGCAATGTACTCATACTTTCATGAAAATGAAGGGGCGGATCGAGCTTACAGGAAACAAGGGTGTTGGAAATCAAAAAGTGACATTTCGATGAAATCAAGTCCTAAACTGAGTCGCAATCGTGAAGACATGGGCCTGAAAAACATATCGAGGGACGTGTGATGGCCAGTATGAATTCTTCGTTTACAAAACAGAAGATTTCTTGTCGAGATTCTTCTCAAATTTTAGGCCTAAAATATGGCAAACAATCAAATAACAGGTGTGACAAATAGTTTGAAAAAAAAATTCACCGGAATTAATGATTAAGTTAAAGGGGGGCCATATTTTTGTTTTTTTTATTTCACTGATATACTATTGGTCTACGGCGGTGAACGCGGGGTTCCAACACCAGTAAAACTCCCTCTAGATTCGGCACTGAAATGGGATGGTCAGCATGATTTAACTGGCCTCCCTTTGCTGGATAGAGGGCGCTAGATCATTGACGTTTTCAGCATGCGACATGGATCATCAACTAGCCTATTTCTTCAAAGCAGCATTTCGCTGATTTATGTTTAAGAGCAAAGTCGGAACGGTCCAATTGTTTAACTAGTACATAGATGTGACGTCTTTACCTATACTTAGGCGCAATATACATTGCTATTACATTGCCATCAAGCAACAACATAATTATAAACAAATTCGTGCTGAAATATTGCTTAAAAGGTAACATCATACTTTGGTTTTTTTCAAAGAAATACAGATTCATGGGCAAAAATAATTTATCAAGACAGATACAGTAACAGTAATCTGTGAAAATTTTAGTCCAATACGGTGCCCACAGTATTTCCTAAGTCATTTCTGTTTTATTTTTGATCTTTTAAAAGATCAAAAAGATTTTCGGTCGTTGTTTTACTAATTTCTGCATAATACACCATTTCAGGCGGAAAATGTTAACGGTATGTTTCTACCAGTACCATCTTCATACCATGTAAGTTATAGGTAAATCTGTGAACATTTCTGTTTTGGTTTTTTACCAAAGTATCACACTACCTCTAAGACAATTATTCAAAGTGTTTTTTTTTCTCTGGGCAGGTGCTGGCAGTCGGAGCAGCCTCAATAACTGACACAGCTGCTTCGTATTCCAACTACGGACGTTGTGTGAACATCTATGCCCCGGGTGTTTCCATCAGAAGTGCTGGTATCGGATCGGATCATGAGTTCGTTACTAAGAGCGGAACGTCCATGGCAGCTCCGCATGCTGCAGGTAAAACTATTATACTGTTGCACGTTGCTGCAGGCAATAGAAGACTATGCTGTAGGCAATAGAAGACTATGCTGCAGGCAATAGACTGCTGCAGACAATAGAAGACTATGATGCGGGCAATAGAGGACTATGCTACGGGCAATAGACTGCTACAGGCAATAGAAGACTATGCTGCAGGCAATAGAAGACTATGCTGCAGGCAATAGAGGACTATGCTGCGGGCAATAGACTGCTACAGGCAATAGAAGACTATGTTGCAGGCAATAGAGGACTATGCTGCGGGCAATAGACTGCTGCAGGCAATAGAAGACTATGATGCGGGCAATAGAACACTATACTACAGGCAATAATACGTACACTATGCCCCAGGAAATAACACACTATACTGCAGGCAATAGTAGACTACACTGCAGGCAATAGTACACTATGCTCCAGGCAATAGTACACTATGCTCTAGGTAATAGTACACTATGTTCCAGGTAATAGTACACTATGCTCTAGGTAACAGCACAATATTCTCATTTGCATGCAGGGGCTGCTGCTATAAAGCTTTCCAAGAACAACAAGTTGACCCCGGAAGAAGTGAAGAGCGCCATCATGCGAGACTCCACCTCAGGCGTCGTGGTCCACGCCACCTATCAAACACCAAACCGATTCTTGTACATTCCAGATAGCGGGCAGTACTAGCGAGGAGTAATGACTGTGTGTAGCTTCTTGGGATGAAGTTCAAAGATCTTCCGGCTGTTTTTCTTTTCAACTTAAAATATTGGTAGAGTTCAAAGGTACTATCATACTGGTAGCATCTCCACAGATGCTTAAATAACTTGGGCATACAGGGTAGAAAGATGGTGATGGTAGAAACATACCGTTAGGGTTTTTCTGCCAGTGTGCTGTATTTATACAGAAAAGAGTAAAAACCAATGATCGAAAACAATTTTGATCTTTAATAGGTAAACATTTTTGGAAATTTTGAAAATACCGTTGGCATTTTCACTGTTTCCTCAAAAGGTCGGAACCTTAATTATGGGACTGGGCATTTCACATATGACTGTTACTGTATCTTCCTTGATATTTCTGCCCATGGATCTGCATTTCTTTGACAAAAACAAAGTATGATATTACCTTCAAGAGACAAGCTCATAAATAATATTATGCCAAATTGGTAAGAGAGAAACTGTAAATATCTCAATTACCACGTTTTCTCAAAAGAAAGATTATTCTAAGTTTATTTTCTGTTTATGTTAGATTCTGTGAGACATCTTAAATTAATCTTTAAACCTGGGGCATTTTCTAAAGTACCATACGTGGCGCATGAAGAAGTCAAGCTTATTCATTTGCACAGCGAAGCAAAAACACATGTCTAAAGCAGTGGCATACTTAAAGCCTTTGGAAAATTTCACAGCAATTCCGACTATTGCCAGTGTTGTAGTCGAGACCTGGAAGTCTGAGACCAAGACCGAGACCTGATGGTTCGAGGGCAGACCAAGACCGGTCTCAAGACACCGACTATTGCAACATTCTACTCGATGAAATTAATACCTTAGTTGAACTCTACATCCCACATCATGCAATCATGATAACATTTTAGAAAACAGTTCAAGATTATCACACACATATCCTATAAGCTATTAAGTCAAAAGTCGCCTCGGCATATACCCAGCATTTCTTTCAATAAAGGTAATAGAACTGCTGAAATGCTAGACTTGGTCCCGTGTTATTTCTGGACTTGAAGGGGTTCGTTATTCAGGTCAACGATCCGATACGAAACCTAATCTGTCCAGCCATTTTGGCGTGACATACGGTCGTGGGCGCAAGAAGGCGTAGAGACGGTCGATCGCACCAAGGAAGAAAAGGTAAGCTGGCTGGTAATCGGCGTGAGCAACTCAGATTACACTGAATGTCGATAACCTATGTATACGAGGTCCTTGTGAACCATGGACATGCTACAACTAGAAGCAGCGGACTTGTAAGCTGATAAAAGAAGGGTTCCGAGTTGTACCCAGATTGGATCAGTTGATTCTACTCTATATTTGAATTGTCTGAAACGACCATACTCCGTACGGAACCTCATATTCTGGTCACGGTGGGCGGGGACTCTAGGGGTTGAGTGGGAGTTATTCTGCCCGGAATGAGGGCTTGTTTAAACACTCGACAAGTGTAATACAACCCCAGCAAGTGTTGGAGGGTTTATTGTGTGACAAGTGAATTGTGACAAACTCCTAATGTATTTCGTTCGCGGCCAGAAGGTAAACGTCCGTCGAGATTGAATGCAATCAAAGCTAAGCACATACAACCCAGCAATGACGCTCTCTGCATGGCGGTGTTGGGATCTTTCCATGCAAAAAAAACATCACACAAGGAAGTAGAACGAATGTCACCCTCTCCATCTTAACTTCGTTATTTCAGGCGAAAGTACTTTATTGTGTGCACCGGAGACACAAATTAAACAGAAACTCAGTCCCATGTGAACATAGTGGTTCTAATGCACGCTGGCTTCTCAAGATTTTCAATATTGCTTTGGCGGAAATAGATTTGTTGTCAGGAAGAAGCCCACAGCAATCTATCATATGGCGACATGCTGCCCCAGAATGTTCCCAATGGACGCCATCTTTAAAGACGTAGTGCATGAGTTTGATAAACATGTTCGCTGGTTCTAACTTGTTTCTATTCATTGAAAAGTGAACAAGGAGGAGCGGGATTCGAACCGGCGACCTCCTGAGTACCGTACAGGGGCTCTACCAACTGAGCCATCCATCCCTACGTTGGTAGGATACGTTGTTTCTATTCAATTAGCGGTGCTGTGCTGTGGCCTAAATTGGTCTGGCGTGTCGTACTCAGGGTCTTGTGGTTAATCTACAATGGGTTCGAATCCAGCCATGGGCTAGTGGTGCTTGCATCCTTGAGCAAGACGCTTTGCCGCATATTGCTCCTCTTTACCCAGGTGTAAATGGGTACCTGCGAGGTTTTAGTGTTGGCTTTGGGGTTTGATAAAACCTATGTGCGCCCTATTGTAGCACGGGCTGTAATATACTCCCAGGGAGTTGAGATGGTTACAGGAGTGTAAATTATGGCCAAATGACCAGGGATAACAATAAATTGGAGTAGAGTATATTCATATAGTAGATGCGCAATGTGAATATAAATATTATTATTATCATAAATTTTTAAATGAAAACGATGAAAAAAACAACAGGTATCTAAAACGCGCCTTGACAAAAATTTCGAACCACTGCACACAATATTCAGAGAAACAAAGACGAATGTTACGAGAAAAAGAACGTTTGAAGACGCTCCCCAAAAATACAGACAGAAGAAACATTCCTGATGTTGATAGGGACTGAGTTCCACAGTTGCGGAACAGCTGCAGAACACATGATCTCCGAAAGAATTTGAACCAGGGAATGTAAATATATCATTCAAAGTTCCAAATTATGAAAACTCCAGGTTCGTGTCAGGGAACATTCTAGTCATTTGAGGTTAAGAGATTGACCTAGATTTTCCTTCTTGCTTTTTCACTTCACGCTAAACTTTAAGTCTCTCCTTGGGTTACAATTCGTATATACAGACACGATATCTTGTTTCAGACAGCCAGTGGGAAAGCGTGTGTGAAGAAATCCAAAAACCTCCTTCGATCAAATTTACATTTCTTTTTCTTGTATATAAATAATACATTGTATTACTCACATACGAATGTTGTGAGTATAAAATCACGTGAATTACACTTCTGAATTATTACGAGATTTAAAAATGTGATACAGAAGAAAAGTACTGCCCATACTTTTGTAGGAAACCGAAACAGAAATGCTCACAGACTTATTCGTATAACTTACAAGGTATAAAGATTATGATGGTAAAAGCATACCGTTATCTTGTTTTCCGCCTGAAATGCTGTATTTATCCAGAAATGAGTAAAAAACCAACAACAGTTTAGATCTCGGAGTGAGATCAAAACTCCGTGAGCTTTTTTCACTGTTTTTTTTTCAGTTTATAGTTTCCGATGAAGACATGAGCGAAAATTTCAAATCAAATTATGAACAGACAGCAGCTGTTCTGTCACCTTTACCAATTCTGTATTATTCCTTTAAAGCAACATGTCCTGTACATAGTCGGATTAAGGAATTCCATAATTCAAGACATAAAGTCACAAAAAAATGTGCAGATCAACATGGGACCAATGTCATGGAGCTTTTAAGCACAAAACAATAAATTGCTTAGCACAAAATGTCTTGCTCAATAAAACAAACCAGCATTAAAAATTCCTTTTGATATTCATGGTCAGCGAACAACAGCCAAAGAACAATCACAAGTGATACACAACGTCTGGAAATTTTGTTTTTAATCTTGTGTATATTAAGAAAGAAATTTCATGGTTAGCCATTTTTTTGTGCTTAGCAGGACAGTGAAAATGGCCCCTGTTTGTAAGCGGCAGGGGTAAGCAGATTCGTCCCATGGTTTTACATTACACAATTTTCAGGGAGTGTATAAGCCATGCATCAAATTATTTTACAGGAGGAATTTTTTTCTATAATTATTATATCTTTCCAATACACCGATCCAGTAGGCCACGCCCCCTGAAAAATTGACCAATCACAACGCGTTTTTTAAGGTCCGACAAATTGCCGCCATTTTGTCCGACAAAATTTGTTAAATTGTGTATTCTTTACTTCACACTTTTCGTTGAGTTTACTTTTGTTTCGTATGTACGTGCGGGCAATTCTATGACAAACCCGAGTTTTATTTTGAACCATGGTCAAGCATTGTTTATACTTACATTATATTTGTGACTCTCGATGCCCTGGCTGAGAGGAAATGTACATTTTTGGCCTTTTGCAAAACCAAAGTCCAACAGAGATAGGTGCGTTCTGTGGTTGAGAGTATGCGATGCTTCGTGGGTGGCCGATCGTGACACGTTATGTGCGTGCGCGTGTGCGTTGTTGCTTGGACGTTGCTATGGTGGGCGTGGCCTAATGGATCGGTGTATTCCTTGCAAAACATCTTCAACATTTTGTTGAAATGGATTGGAATTGAAAATCGCCTAATACTGGAGTGTGGGCAGCACATTGTTAAAAGTAGTATCAATCTTCACATATTCACCTATAACTTACACGATATAAAGATTGTGATTTGTTAAACATACTGTTAAAATTGTTTCTGCCTAAAATGCTGTATTTATCCAGAAAAGAGAAAAATCATTCACCACAATTATTTTTGATCTTTTAAAGATAAAAAATATAACAGAGAGGACTTTTTTTTACTCTTTGCTCAAAACGTGGGCACCGGATGGGACTGAAAATTTCAAAGATGACTGTTAATGTATCTTTCTTGATATTTTTGGCCATGAATCTGCATTTCTTTGATAAAAAGTATGATATTACCTTTAAAGGCAGTATCAATCTTTACAAGTTAACCTAAAAATGTACAGGGTATAAAGATGGTGATGGTATAAACATACCGTAAGAATTGTTTCTCCCTGAAATGCTGTATTTATCTAGAAACGATTAAAATAATTTTTACCTTTAGTGCAAACTGCGATGCATCATTCAAAGAAGTAAAAAAAAAACCCACACATATCTAAAAGCGAGAAAAACACTCTCAAATCGATGCTTGTGCACAGAGGGAATTTGAAGTAATAAAGATGGCTTAAGAACAGGATTTGCTTTAAGCAAAAACAAACACATTTGAGAAATACTATATACTTAAGGCTATTAGTATTTGACAAGACTACAATTTTAGTCCCCAGTGCAGGGAATAATAAAATGAGAAAAATGTCATCTTCTTCTTCTGCCAAATCACAACCGAGTGATTCGGTGGGCCACTGGGAAATTTATGAGTGAAATTGCTATAATATTGTCCAAGAACACAATCATTAGTCTGAAGGCTTGCCTGGGGATTGTATTTATGTGCTTCTTTATCCTTGTTGAGCATCTCTATTTGAAGCTGAAAGCCGTCAGCACGTTTTAAATTGCAATGAGCTATGAAGCCCACTCAAGGCCCTGAAGGCAATGTTCCCTAGGTGGGCATATCATTACTGCATGTAATATACAATGCAGTCGTTCGTATATGGATGGAATACTACGTGAAAACATGTACTCAGAGAAACATTCTGGAGGTAAAATTGATCAAATCTCATTTTCAAGTCACTAATCGGCGCATTAAAGGTATAATACATGATTTGTAGAGGTGACCCAATAATCAAACAATGTTGTCTAATCCGACATGTACATTATAACAAACACACCTGTGGAAAATTTGAGCTCAATCGGACATCTGAGTCACGAGAAAACACCGAAAACCCGACTCAATTGACATGTTGACATGAATGCCGATTCTCAAAAGTCTCCCATTCTCTGGGAACCACGCCAAGGAAGAAGAAAACGTGGTCGAAATCAAACAAACTACATTGGAATGCTGAAGAGGGACACTGGCCTAGACAACACCGAGGAGCTAAGGACTGTCATGTTGGATAGAATGGCCTGGAGGGGATATGTTCATGATGACCGAGTAGGCATTGGTTAAATCGAAATGTCTCCCCGGCCGACATAGTAGTAGTAAACCTTGGATCAAAAAATTTGATTTAGAATTGGAGACTTTTGAGAACCGGTCTTCAAGTTAACAGCGCACACGCACGCAATTGTGAGCATGCGCGCCTTGTTTTGCGCCTGCGCTGTTGACCGGTTCTCAAAAGTCTCCCATTGGCTGTCAGGGTTCACTCCAGTGTTTAAGACTTTCACTTGAACTGCCAAGTTTACTTGTAGTAATCAACCTATCGATATTAGAAGACATAGGCCTATAAAGAAGTCAAAGCACACGCCACCTCCTCTTAAGACAGACATAGAGCTAGGAGGCCTGACCTTTCTTACTGACTGCCAAGCATTCCTCTTATTTTGAAACACGAGCTTTGTTTCAAAGATCGTGTTCACCGACCCCTTCGTTGGCAACATGCTCCTGGTATCAACTTCAGACGGTATACCTGAGACCAAATCAATCGAATCACTATCAACGGGAAAGAAGACACCGGCCAGAAAGTATTCCAATCGAACACATAATGAAGATGTGCACCAGGACCTGTCCTAGAGACGGGTGATGAACTTTACAAAGGGAAAAATTTTGACATGAGACAAACAGCGCCCTCTCGCATTATTCACATTAAGAAAAAAAATTCCCACGAGTCTGGAAAAGCCAACTTCTTAAAGGTACTATCATACTTGGGTAAGAAACCAAAACATAAATGTTCACAGATAAACGTATATAACTTTCAGGGTATGAAGATGGTGGTGGCAGAAACATACCGTTAACATTGTTCCGCATGAAATGGTGTATTTATTCAGAAATTATAGTAAAACAACGACCGAAAATCTTTTAGATCTTTTAAAAGATCAACAATAAAAGAGAAAAGACTTCAGAAATACATGTACTGTGGCTGTTTCCCCAAAATGTGGGAACCGTATATGGAACTGGAATTTTCACAGATGATTGTCACTGTATCTGTCTTGATATGTTTGCCCGTGAATCTGTATTTCTGTGATAAAAACCAAAGTATGATAGTACCTTTAAAGCCGACTTCTAAAGGCATGATACAGGATTGGTAAAGGTGACAGAACAGCTGCAGACTGTTCATAGTTTGATTTGTCATGGAATAAAAACAAAACCTGTTTCATCAGAAACTGTAGAATATAGTGAAAAACACTCACGGTATTTTCAAATCTATTCACAGAGATTTTGATCTCACCCCGATATCAAAACTGTTTTCGGTCTTTGTTTCACTAATTTCTAGATAAATACAGTACTTCAGCCGGAAATATGTTTACGGTATGTTTCTACCATCACCATCTTAAGACGCTTAAAGTTATACGTAAATCTGTGAACATTTCTATTTTGTTTTCTACCAAAATATGACAGTACCTTTAAGTATATCTTCGGTGTTTGATTTCGGTTTGGGTATGTTACTAGTTATAGTATGTTAGTATAGTATGATAGTGTGTAACTATACCTTTATTGTAAAAGGGCCACATTTAATAGCCATAATATTGAATCAAATGTAATTTTTCAATCAACTTAATGCGATCACTTATATTGTTCAGTAAAAATGCCGACTGGAAAAAGCAGTGCATCCCTGGCCATAAACTGGAGCGATTTCTGTCGGTGGAACTTGCGATGGGTTTGAAACCGTGATGAGAAACGAGATAAGATAGTACAATCGCCAACCTTCTAACAAGTAATATACTAGTGAAGACAGATGGCAATCTATTGGCTTCCTCTTAGGCCTTTTTTCTTTTCCTTTTCTTTAATGTCGTTCATTTCGTCAGTCTGATGGATGCTCATCTCCATGTGGAGTTTGTATAGTTCATTGCATTTCATGCCATCTCATTCGAGCCTATATCCTGTGGCGTAAACACGTTAAATTATAGGCCTTACCCCAGCTGTTTGTAACATACATACACCGTAAGCTTCTAAACATCTGCCTTGTTGAACAAAGGTGGGAAGGCCTTTCTATCCTTTTTTAAAGGTAATATCATACTTTGGTTTTTGTCAAAGAAATGCAGATTCTTTGGTAAAAAATATCAAGACAGATACAGTAACAGTCATCTGAGAAAATGTCAGTCCCATTCGGTGCCTACTTTATGAGAAATCAGAGGGGAAAAGGCCACAGTATTTCTTAAGTCTTTTCTCTTTTATTTTTTATCTTTACAAAAGAGTGTAAAACATGTTTGATCTTTGGAAGATCAAAAATGAGACCTTTTCTCCCCCACACAATTTGGCGTACAATTGCAACGGTATTCCGTCGCTTTCTACTGTTTTCGGTGATGTTATAAAGCTGACAATTTCACAGGTTTGTGTTTATTCCACGGCATCGAATTATGAGCAGCCTACAGCTGCTCTGTCAATTTCACAGATGTTGTACATGCCCTTTAAAGGAGTTAGTTCGCCAAGGTGAAAACATAGGCAAACTTGTAGTCATTAAGTGGAAACCAAATCTCCTTGATATACTCGAGAATTGGACAGCAGATCGAATCCCTGCCCTTAGGGTCGAATGTAAGGCTGCGTGATCGCACATGACTTTAGCGAGTGGGTACAAATCATCAACTTGTAACATTACACCTCATTCGTTGCGTTAAGAATGGCAAAACAATTGACCGAAATATCGTTTTCCATGCACAGAAACACGCCAGACATGCGACAGAACGACACTGGTCACGACCTATTTGCACCTTTCCCTTCATTGTGTTTTCAAATAAGGAAATGTAATCAAGCAAAGCTTGTCTAGTTGTCCTCGTCGGTTAAATCTAAATATTAAAGGGTTCATGGAGTGTTTTTTTTTTCAGTCAGGTTATTTTATTGCCTTCATTCAGAGAATTTACTGACAGATAATGAATGGCAAGTCTTATTTTGGTTTCCAACCAGCATTTTGCATGCTCATGTGGGGAACCAACAGCAAAAATATGATGTAAAAACATAAAAAATTAAGAGGCAAACTCACAGAAATGATTTGGCAACAATACTACACCACCAGTTGAGTGAAAGGAACATATTCAGCACACAAAACATGTCGAGGAGGAAAAGGTCGTATAAAACAGCCCAAACTTGTTCTGCACAAATCAATTGGGTTACCTGGATGACATCACAGTTTTGCTCATGAATATGGAAATTCTAATTAGCATACCAACAAAATTACCTATTCTCACCCTAAAAAAAACAGTGTGAGGAAGTGGGTAAAATCACAGGCCCATAAACAGTTGCTTGTTGGCACATGTTCAAGCCATAATATTCCTATGCACAGACCCTTTAAGTAAATGAGACCCAATGAGAAAGTCTCCCTAATGATCCATTCCCTGTAATAATAATACCAGTCTGCAAAACCATTATAATCAAATACTTCAGGCATCATCGAAGACAAATTCACAGGAATAATGACGTGACCTTCGGCAAAGTCAGCCATTTTTGTTTGCTTTGCGCTTCCAAGTGTAAAACAAACCGCTCTGCTCAAAAGTAGTATCGAGCGTCTTCTCAGCTATACAAGCCATACACAGATACGTCGTGTCGTCTACCTTTAACTTTCATCTTGCAAATGCCAGAGAAACTAACACACAAGAAATATAAAAGTCCATTAAGAATCGGAAGGCCCCGGTAATTGTGATGCTTAGGGCAAAATGATTCAATCTCGATTCTATAAAGGTGGCACCGTGCAGTCGGCTGAGGAGGGTGGAACGTATTTACAGTCTGGTCAACATTTCAACTGAAGAAGCCATAATGTGGAATGTGGTCGAAAATGTAATCATGTGTAAAACGGAGACGACCAAAATAACATCGCCCCAGCGGGAGACGCTCATAGTTGTCTGATGTTGGCCGCTTCGTTCGCTTTTGCCACTCAGCAACGCCGCTCGTTAAATAGGAGAACTGGCGCGTTAACTAAACCGGTCCTCTTCTGCAGGACCTAGAATTGACAACTGCAGTGTGCACAGAACATTTCACAGGTCTGCAGAACACACCTGCTTGTACAGTGTTGTCAAGTATTTGACAGAATTTTCTTCTTTTATTAGATTAAAGGTAGCTTCATACTTTGCTTTTTGTCAAAGAAATGAAGATTCATGGGCAAAAATATCAGGAAAGATACAATAACAGTCATCTGTGAAATTTCCAGTCCCATGCGGTGCCCACTTTCTGAGAAAACAGTGAAAAACGGCAAAGGAATTTCTTAAGTCTTTTCCCTTTTATTTTTGATCTTTAAAAGATCAAACTAATTTTGGTCACTGGTTCTAGACTTTTCTGGATAAATACAGAAATTCAGGCAGAACAACTTTAACGGTATGTTTCTACCATCACCATCTTTATTCCCTGTAAGTTACAGGTAAATCTGTGAACATTTCTGTTTCGGTATGCTACCAAAGTATGAAACTACCTTTAAAATCTATTCACAGGAGTTTTGATATACCGAAGATCAAAACTATTTTTGGTCTTTGGTTGTACTCTTTTATGGAACATATATTATTTCATGGAGAACCATATTAACGGAAAATGTTTCTACCATCACCATCTTTATACCCTGTAAGTTATAGGTAAATCTGTGAAGATTATTGTTTTGGTATGCTACAAAAATATCAAATTGTCCAGAAACTGTTCACAAAATCTGCATTTCCAAAACACCCTGAGATCAGCAGTAAATTTTTGACAAACCGAACTGAAAACATAGAAACAATCAACGAACCAAATAAAATGAAAATCATTGAAAAATGAACAAAGAAAAAATGACTGGAAATGAAAATGATTGCATTAATGTGGGAAAAAAAACGACATAAAATGAAAAGTATTAGTATAAAATGAGAAAAATTATCACAAAGCATTGTATGAAAAGGTGGCGATTCCCAAACAAATCAGACAATATTCAAATTATCTATGATAATACTGTTGCATGAAATTTGCAGGTAATGGGAGACTTTGGAGAACCGGTCTTCAAGACAACAGCGCACGCGCACGCACGCGCAAGACAACGCGCGCATGCTCACAATTGCGAAAGCATGGTGTGTGCGTGCGCTGTTGACTCAAGACCGATTCTCCAAAGTCTCCCATTGTACATGTACATGTCTACAACACGCTCGAGAATCCTCAATCAATTATTAACAGTCTTCGAGGCGGTGCGAGAATTTCAATTTTTGGCCAGGCACAAACCTAATCCCACGGGGCCTACATTGCTGGTCAACATCCCTTATTATACGTTGACTGCATCAATGACGAATTAGGTGCAAACTTCTGTGTTTTGTTAAATCTACACAGCATCATAAATCCGTCACCTTTAGTGGCTTTCTGGAGCCATTTGTAAATAATAAATTGAAGTTCGCTCTTAATTATTTAGTTTTTTATTTATAAAGTTCAATCCGTTACAGGGTGATGTTCGTTGAGCGCACACGAATTCCCAAATGCAAACTGATAACAAGAGGAATTTATAGGCGACTATTTTAAACGATAATTATGTTTTTTAACACTTACGTTTTTACCGATACTGAGTTAAAGGGAGCACATAGAATTTGAAAAGCCTCCAAAATAAATTATTGAGTTTGAGACAGAAAATGGACTTGTTTGTAAACAGTTTGTAAACAGTGCAAACAGTCACCATGGGAAATCTTGGTTCATCAGATGCTGGGTTTTTCAAGGAAATCAAGATTTAGTGTCTTTTTCCAAAAATCGTTCGTCCGAACGATTTTCGTCCGAACGATTTTTGGAACAAACATAAAGGACACCATCACTAGTGAGTTGTTTTAGTTATCCCCTTTCACTCAAGGTATGAAGATGGTGCTGGTAGAAACATATCGTTAAAATATTTTCACCTCAAATGCTGTATTTATCCAGAAATGTGTAAAACAAAGACCGAAAACAGTTTTGATCTCGAGGTAAGATCAAAACTATTCTTCATGTTTTATTTAAACAATAATTAGTCGGGTTTTCGCTTTTTTTTCGTGACTCAGATGTCCGATTGAGATCAAATTTCCGCAGGTTTATTATTTCATGTACAAGTTTTATCAGACAAAGTATGAGTGCTGTCCTGTGACCTTTACCAATCATGTATTGTACCTTTAAGTATTCAATATCAAGTATACGAAACAGCTCTAAGCTTTGTTGAGCTTGACACACCCTATGATACAAGAATTGCATTCTGCCTTAAATTTGCACAGTCACTTGAAACATCCCCTTTAATTTCATCACTGGTTGCCATTTAATAATTTCACACAAATCGTAAACAGTTTAAGGAAGTCACATGTAAAACGGAGCGATTTTGAAAATAGCACAGACTTTACTAGGCATTCAAAGGAACAGTACAGAATTGGTAACATACAAAAACATAAATGTTCACAGATTGACGTATAACTTCTAGGTTATGAAATAGGTACTAGTATAGAAACATACGGTTAAAATATGTCCGCCTGAAATTGTGTATTTATCCAGAAATTAGTAAAACAAAGACAAAAAACATTTTTATCTCGTGGTTGGATCAAAACCAGCTCCCGTTGGAAATATATTTCATTTTCAGCTTCGGGATTTTGGAAATTCCTGTAAAAGTGTTTTCTCCCCGATTCACCATTATAGCCGTTCTCCCCTCAATAAAAATCAATCTCAGTCATGTACTTATCTTCTCATATTGCCAGAATGTCTCCGTGACTTCATTATGGTTTAGCCTTGGTGTACGTATTATACATGCATGACACCTTCAAGCGACTGAGATCTGGCAAAATGGCAGGACATTGAGTCGAGGAATGTATAAAAAAGTGTTCCGTACTTTGCTCAGGTTTCGAAGGAAATCGGTTAATGTGACAGGATTCTTGGCGCCTATTTAAAGAAGCGCGAAATGAAACGTCGTCTCTTTTGTTCTGTTTTTTTTTTGTGTGAAAAATTGAATGGAATCTTGAAATCTTAGCAAACTTAGAAATCTATTTCAAATGATTCACCAACTACAAAAAGGGTATCTAAAAGAGGTCATGACCGTTTTGGTAAGAAACCAAGACAGAAATGTTCACAGATTTACGTATAACTTACATGGTATGAAGATGGTGATGGTAGAAACATACCGTTAAAATCTTTTCGCCTGAAATTGTGTATTTATCCAGAAATCAGTCAAACAACGACCGAAAATCTTTTGGATCTTTTGAAAGATCAAAAATAAAAGAGAAAAGACTTAAAAAATACTGTGGACTGCTCCTCTCTGTTTTCTCAAAGAGTGGGCACCGTGGGACTGAAATGTTCACAGATGACTGTCATTGTATCTTCCTTGATATTTTTGCCCGTGAATCTGTATTTAATGGACAAATTGGACACATCTCGGACTCGAAAATCAATAATCCCTTAAATATTATATTTATGCGAGATTTTAATATTTTGCGTCTTTGCTGATAAAGTGACTGACCTCCCAAGTTCAGTGTTTCTCTAGTGGGCTGGAGATTTCACAAACAACAATTGTCATGGATTCCGTGAACGTTGATTTAAAGAGTGGCGCAGAACACCCGTGCCTTTCTATATGCAATTTGATATGTAAAAATAGACAGAGGTACTCCTTAACCAAACAACTGCCGATACGTCAGTATAGTAAAAAGGTTTTCCATTTATGCCCTTAGGTATATAACGTCAATATCATAACATCACAGGCCAGATAACCATGACTTTAGACAGGTGAAAGCTATGTACATAGAGCACGGTGCTTTCTCGTCTACACACGAATGACAGAGATATTATTGGTCTCTTATAGACATTAATAATTATGTTCAAGCAACTGAAAGCCGTATGTATAAAACATAAATTTGTCATGTGTATTCGATTGTCATCTGCGATGAAAGATTAAAATAATTACTTGTGTAATTACTAGCATCTATAACCTTCTATATAGCTCCATAAATATACCAATGTCATGACACTGTTACTTATTACACTGATAAGACATTTGCGCCCTAGTACAACACAAGGAATCGCTTGCTGAGGTGCTATTGATTCTATACGGGGAAGTTTAAAGGTAATTTCATCCTTTTTTTTGTCAAAAAAATGCTTATTCTATAAGCAAAAACAGTCATGAGTGAAAATTTCAGTCCCATACGGTGCCCACTGGATAAATACACCATTTCAGGCGGGAAAAAATTTACGGTATGTTTCTACCACCACCACCATCATCATCATCTGTAAGTTATACGTAAATCTGTGAACATTTCTGTTTTGGTGTCTTACCAAAGTATGATAGTACCTTTAAAAGATCAAAATTGTTTGTTGGGTCATTGGTTTTACTCTTTTCTGGATAATTACAGCATTCCTGGCAAAAATAAGTTCACAGTGTGTTTCTACCATCACTATCTAAGATTTCTGTCGCGGTATGCTACCAAAGTATGATGCTACCTTTAAACTGACAAGTCTCTAGAATCGAATGGCGACCTCGCACGCCGATTAAGAGACAGTCACGCCACGATCTGAAATCAATTGTCGCTTGCACGCCTTGGAGCAACTGATAAGAAGCTACTCCTTACAAGTCCGATATTCCTTTTCAAGCCTGCACTCCTCAACAGTCTCACAGAATACTAAGACGTGCTAGTATACCTGCCATTAATCTCCACGCGTTAAAACAACATCTACCACGTGAACAACTGAACAGTAATTCAGTTTTGTCTCAGTTTAGGGCATGTACAACATCGGTAAAGGTGACAGAGCAACTGCAGGTTACTTATAATTCGATTTGTCGTGGTATAAAAACAAACCTGTGAAATTGTCAGCCCAATTGATCATTGGAAACAGTAGAAAAACAGTAGAAAACAGCGAAAAACCGTTGCAATTGTTACAGCAAATTGTGTGGAAAAGCCTGTCTTATTTGTTATCTTTTCAAGATGTTTTGGTCATTGGTTTTCTTCTTTTTTTTCTGGATAAATACAATCTTTCAGGCAGAAACATTTTCGCAGTATGTTTCTACCATTACCGTATTTATACCCTGCAATACGTTATACGTAAATGTGAAGATTTCAGTGTTTCAATGTTGTATATGCCCTTTAACCCTAACCCTCCTGCATACCGGTTTGCCATGATAAGCATGGCATCCTGAATACCACAATACAACACGATATAACCACAGCATGGTTTTGTGGTATTAAATGAGTGGTTTATGATCCAGTTCCACAGTGGAGACTGTGGTACGTGTAATATGTGGTAAACAGCTTCTTGGATTGTGTGGTAGGCGCAGAGGGTTAGGGTTGTATGTGATTTCGTACAGACGAAAACCTCATAAGCAATGCTGGATCATTGCCCCAAACCTCAGCAAAACAGTACTTGACATGTTCGCTACTTCGATTTTTCTTCTACGGCACAACAACCCTCCAATTCGGTTGGATTATGTACAACTCGCTCAATACACTGCACGTGCGCGGCCTTCGTAAGCACACCACTCAGTACAACTTCAATATTATTTTATCCTTCGATTCGGTTGTTGTTTTCATAATACGTTCGCGGAATTAACTTCCGTCCGTATGCCGCAAAATAACAAATAGGAATGAACTGGTTGTGAGCTCTGTGCAGAATTGGTAAAGATGTCTGCATTAGTGGAAAGCAGGTTGAAATAACACGAGGGGTATGGCATGTCTGATTTATGCTAATGGTATGGTCATGCTATGGCAATGCAAACGCGCAAATACAACGCGCCATTAATGGTATGGTCATGCTTTGAGAATGCAAACGCGCAAATAAAACGCGCCATTAATGTTATGGTCATGCTGTGACAATGCAAACGCGCAAACAAAACGCGCCATTAACTCACTCTCATGTTACCTCTATATGTAAGTGCATGTAATATTATATCTTCGGCGCCAGTTTCTTGTTCATGATTTCTGCTTTAAGATAATATCATACTTTGGTTTTTGTCAAAGATATGCAGATTCATGGGCAAAAATATCAAGGAAGATATGCAGTCATCAGTCATCTGTGAAATTTCAGTCCCATACGGTGCCCACTTTTTGAGAAAACAGAGAAAATAGCCACGGTATTTCTCTTTTATTTTTGATATTTAAAAGATCAAAAATTATTTTTGGTCACCGGTTTTACAGCATTTCAGGCAGACAATTTTGAACGGTATGTTTCGAACATTACCATTTTTATACCCTGTAAATTATAGGTAAATCTGTTAAGATTTCTGTTTCGGAATGCTACCAAAGTATGATACTACCTTTAAAGGATATTATCATACTTTGGGTTTTGTCAAAGAAATGCAGCTTCATTGGCAAAAGACACAGTCATAGTCGTCTGTGAAATTGCCATGTTTTGAGAAAACCGTAAAAACGACCACAGTATCTTTTTTAAATCTTTTCACCGTTATTTTGTATCTTTAAACGATGAAAATTGATTGATAAAAAAGATTGGAAAATATTCGGTCCTTGGATTTACTCTTTTTTGATAAAATACATTATTTCAGGCACGGTATGTTTCCACCAGCACCATCTTTATACCCTGTAGTTATGTGAAGATTTCAGTTTAGCGTAAGATACTAAGTATCTAAGATACCTAAGATACTAAGGCATATGAGCTCAGACGACAAAGCAAATGAAGGATAATTAACTAAGACTTATCAGTACTACAGTAGAGGTACGTGTCCGTACGTACTACTGGCATATGTTCAAAGCATTAGGCCTATGCGGTGTCCTTAAGCTTCGTGAAGCATCACATTAGATTAAACGTAATCTGGTATCTAGATTAAGTAATTAGGAATTTAGTATTATGTCCTTCATAGCAAACAGACAATCAGTAAAACAAATCAAGTAGGACGTAAGATTGGCTTCACAAAAAAGACTGGGAAATCTATTGATTCATTAAACATGTATAGACGTGTAATGAGCTATATAGCTGTTCAAGGGCGTGACGACTTGGTACTTTGGGTAACCTTTCCTTTTATATAATTATGATAAAAGTGAAACGGTTTAGGATACTATCTTACTTTGGCAGGAAACTGTAAAGGGTAACAATACAATTTTCAAATGACCCCATTACTACACAAAATTTCTGTTACAGTTTCACAGGATTTTAGCAATCATTTATTGAGGACCACTTGTCAGAACAACTATGTTCATTGGCAGCCATCTTGAAGACTAAAAGTTTCCCAGCATCCAACTTTATATCCCAGCATCCTTTGCATTGTTTACAAACAATACATGTGCATGTACATATACAGTACATGTACAAGAGTTACAAATGTTGTATTTTTCCAGACAAGAATGAAACCAACGACCAACAGTATTTTGGATCCTTTAAAGATAAAAAATGAAAGAGAAAAGAATTAAGAAATACTGTGGCCATTTTTCACGGTTTTCTCAAAAAGTGGGCACCGTATGGGACTGAAATTTTCACAGATGACTGTTACTGTATCTGTCTTGATATTTTTGCCCATGAATCTGTAATATCGTTGACATAAACCATAAAGTATGATATTACCTTTAAAATGAAGCATGCACGTTTCGAATAAATGTCATTTTCCGATCGATGTAGACAGCTTGATGTGATTTTGAAAACTTGTTACATGTATACGGTAGGCAAAATGGGCCACCACAGGCAGGGAAGCCTGCAGTGATAAAGTGTTGTACTGTAAAAAGCGATCAATTTGCCAAACAATCTCAGAGTAGGATCTCCACATGCACAGACAACGTAACTTAATCAATGTAATGCACATGCCATTGGTCATGCCAAGATCCATATGCCCTAACAATCATGCACTAGGTAATGTACTTATCACATGAGCAATCCAATTGTGCCGCACATTTAGTGCCAAATTGATTCAGCTGCTTCAAAAGAAAACACTATTTAGGCAAAATCGAATGAGCAAGTCGGTCAAGCCAGGAAAAGCAAGCCAGGCAGTGTCATTGAATCGATGCCGGCCAAGATGTCAAGATAAAAGGTAAATATTTTTCTTTTTTCCAGTCTTTAAGGGTCTAGTTGCATGCAGCTGCCAAAACAAGAACAGACTGTTCTTGATACTTGAACAACAGAGGGCGGTTTACCTGTTTGCTGCCACCAAGAGGTCATACACACTATGTCTGACGGTGAACACCAAAACATTGGTAAATAAAATCAGTATGCCAGCCAAAACCCCTTGTAAATGTTATGCTCAGCAAACATTGGCAGAATACAAAGTCAAAAGCTGTAAACATCACATGAACATTTGGTTGGTTATCCTGTTAGATCAAGGAAGACTTTTCATGCTTATGCAATTTTTTGTCCTTGAAATTGGTCCTTGTATTTTGCTTGGGAAGTAGTCATTTTGTGTTTAGCAAATTCTACTGGTCAGTATTGCGCATTTCAACTGGACAGCTACTGAGTGGTGTCATTCTGTTATTAACGCATACGTGCCTCGTTGAAATTCCAGTAATTATCCTTGGATTACTCTATTAAAATCGGGTTTCAAATTTCATATCTGCGGTGCAAGTGCGATATTATCTGGACATAGGATTTGTTATTGAAGCTGTCAAATCCACGCACGGTATGCAGTAGCACAGGTATGTCTGTGCACTGACAGAGAAACCTTATCAATTACATCTAGCTGTTGAGATGCGCACGATTCGGACAGGTCATTTGCCTCCCGTGATAGCTAGCCTGGTTTAGTCCTGAAATTCCCAAGACGAGGATGAAGCTTTAGTAGACCAGATGACCGACTGACCCCTTGATAAATAGTGGAGACATTTGATACTGGTTGGCAATTCGCAGGTTTTCTCCACTGCGAACACACGATGTTTCGAGATGTGAGAACTACCATGAGTCTTAATTGTTTCATCACCCGGCTCAAAACAGATCGTTATATTTTTCAAAATGCATTTTAATCTAACAATTTCATTATTTCATTATTATTTCATTATACCTGCTCTCGGTGTTATTTAATTATTTATTTTTTTTAATGTTTTCCATATTTTTATTGCTTAATCTGTACCATTTTGTGGTTCTTCTAGTTATTTTTTCTTATAGGGATGGTACAGAATTGGTATGACAAAATACACTTCATGATCACAGATACACATAAAACTTACACAGTATAATGGTGATGATAGGAGAAAACATCCCATGAAGTGTTTTTGTCTGAAATGCCATATTCGTTGAGAAATAAATGAAACTATTTTCCGATCGGAATAAATCGCTTCGAAACGTTAAATTCATTTGTTGAATGTGTACAGTTCTCTGTACACGGGTTTTCACTATTTTCTCGTGGCCCAGATGGCTGATTGACCTCAAACTTCTACAGGTTTGTCAGTTACAGTTAAGGTATATGATGGATTACATAATGTGCTTTCACTGTCAGCAACGGTTTTGTCGCAAAAACGTCCCTTTAATTGCATGGAGTTGGGAGGGCCTGACGCGTTTCGATCCTAGCAGGATCTTTATCGAAGGCTGATGAGCAGTTTGCAGCAGTTTATTACTTGTATTGTAAGAAACAAGACTTAATTAAAGCTATTAATGGTGGAAGTACTATAATAAAAAAAAAGGTAGGTTTGTGGTGACACCGTGTAATATCTTCTGTGAGAGTGTGTGGTTCTGATACTAACGGTTCTTCTCAAAACAGAAGATATTACATGGTGTCAACGCAAACCTACCTTCTTTTTTGTATTGTAATGTTTTTCTTTATTAGCAGGCGCTAAGTGTCCCCAATGAGTATTATTATGTAGGGCTATACTTTCTACTTAAATCATAGCTTACACAGTTGAAGCTAGAAATTCAAATCTGCCCTGAAATTTAAATTTTCAATAATATTAGTTCACTTCCTTATCTATAATGATTCAAGACATCCACAGCTATAATAAGAAAAGAAAGATGAGACAAATTATATAATATAATTTATATATGAATTGATATCAATATTTAGCCAAGAGAGGGCGAAAGTATCTACTTATCCCTAAAACAACTTTGAACTTCAAATTAAAATAACCATTAAAATTTGATCGCTGCTGTTAAAATATTTATTTTTTAAACATAATGAAAATTTATGGATTAATTAATGGCGCACCAAATAAGCTTCCTTCACGCTACAATCAAACAAATGCAGACCCATTATAAGCGAATCACGCCAAACTCTTCTTAGATATTCCATATCACTACCGCAGGGCGATTTTACCTGCATGTTTTTTTTAAAATACATCCGTATAGTGCTGAACGGTGCTGTTCTTTCCCTCTAGGTAACTACCTCACCCCTTTGGTTACAATAGTTGATTCCACCATACAGTGACTGGTCGGCTCAACGCTCATCACCACTGGACAACGACAACCATTATAACCGACTCGCGGTACTTCGTACGATCAAGTGAACCGACGACAGTGCACGGTATTAACTACAGCAAAAATATTGCCATGAACTTCGCACAGGTGCAGTGCGTCGGAGGAAGCCAGTATAACCAGGCAGCTATCGTTGGCATTGTCATACTACAAGACAAGATATAGCTGAATTCCAATGCAGAAGCTGCTACAGTGATGATGTGACTATGTTCATATCGAGATGCTGATACTGTGCATGTGGTGTAAATCGTACAAGAGCTAGTAAATCAACACAGAGAATGGAGGTTTCTGTAATTTCAGTGATGCTTTTGGTTGTTATTGTAGGCCTATCGAGTCGGGGTATTGTTTCTGCCGTTCCAGCCCTCTCCTGCATGAATTACGCCAGGTCAGGAGACTTCAACCTCGGTGGGATCTTTTCCGTGCATCTGGACTCACGGGCTCCGGAGGGAGACCGATGCTCCTCGCAGCTTTATCCCTTCATCATGTACACATTGGAGACCATGGTCTATGCCGTGGAGGAGATCAACAACCGGACAGATATCCTCCCCAATGTCACTCTGGGATTCGACATCAGGGACGACTGCTTGTCAGAAGATTTGGCGTTATGGACCGCGATGTCCGTCATACATGGTAAGGGTACTCCCTTGTACGACCGTCTCTGTCCCTCCGAACAGGACCGCGGTGAGAGCAGCGGTGTGATCGGCATCGTGGGCCCCGGACGGAGCTCCACCAGCCTCACCGCAGCCTCAGTTGCTGATCTCTTTCAAGTTCCGATGATATCTTACGCGGCCACGAGCGATGAGCTGAGCGACAAAGTCAAGTTCCCGTACTTTCTCCGGTCGGTTGCACCGGATAGATTTCAAGTGGATGCCATCGTGGACATACTGGTGCACTTCAAATGGGTGTACATCACTATTTTGTATTCCACCGATGAGTACGGCATAAATGGGGCGAGACTTCTCCAGCAGAAGGCTGAGAAACAAGGCATCTGTGTCTGGATGTTTGTCTCCATCAGACCCTCTCCTAGCCAAAGAGAAATCACCCACGTCGTGCAGAGACTCAAGGAAAACACCAAGTCCAAAGTCACCGTCATGTTCGCCGTTTTTCAAGTCGCCAACGCCGTTCTCGGAGAGGGAAAGAGATCGGGTCTTCCTCGTAACATGACCTGGCTAGCTAGTGACGCCTGGGGACATAGACTAGCTGAATTCAACAATGAGGACATGGCTTTAGGTGGCTTATTCATCGATATAGAAAGTAACAGCGTGCCTGTAATTGAGAGCCATTTCAGGACATTGACTCCAAAGAACAATCACCAGAATCCCTGGTTTGATGCGTATTGGAAGCATCTCCTGGACACAAGTAACTGCTCTAGTATCTCAGATGAAGCAGAACAGACAAATTGCATTCTGTCCTCGCATAAGACGGGATTTAGCTCAAAAGCCATTGCCTCTGTATTAGATGCCGTGTACGCCCTAGCCTATGCTCTTGACTCATTGCTGGAGGAAGCTTGTCCTGGAAACGTTAATTCTGAATGCCGACCTGAATTCAACGGGAGTGTTTTCTTAAAACATCTGAACGGTGTTAACTTTCAGGAACACGGTGGACGATTCCTGTTCGAAGATAAGGGCGACCCACCGGGCAAATATGAAATTAAAAATCTACAGTTGATCGATGGCGAATATCGAATGGTACCGGTGGGTAGATGGGACGCTATGAACATAACCTCCCGACTTACCGTGGACGAGGATCGAATTTACTGGGCCGGTGGCGCCATCGAGCAACCAGAATCGATATGCCGTGAAAAATGTCGGCCTGGGTATGTGCCCATGCCCATGTCCGAGGCTTGCTGTTGGGGCTGCCACAGGTGTGCATTGGATGCCATTGTGGTTAATGAGACACAGTGTGAGAGATGCCCCAAGAGGTACTGGCCTGATGAGAACTTCACCAGATGCGAACATTACCCAGAGATTCCCGTCAGCCCTGACGAACCAGTCATCCTGGTAGTCATATTGCTGTCAGGCTTAGGAATCATACTAACATTCTTGACAGTACTTGGTATGTTGGCTCATTCGCGCCATCCCAGAATCAAAGCGAGTAGCCGAGAGCTCAGCTACGTCAATCTAGCTGGTTTGGTTCTCGCCTTCCTCATCATCTTCCCGCTCATCATCAGACCATCCAACCCATCCTGTTCCGTGGCACAGACTGTTATCTCAGTTTGCCTGACGTTAACTTTCGCCCCGACGTTGCTGAAATGCAGTCGGATCTACCGGATCTTTAGAGCAGGGAAACGATCCAACCAACGGCCCAAGTTTATCAGCCCAAAGGAGCAGATTGTGATGGTGACTATCATGGTTGGACTCCAGGTGGGTACCTTAATAATATGACAATCCAGGGTCCAATTTCATATAAAATCAGATTGCCAGCCAAAACTCCTTGTAAATGTTATGCTCAGCAAACAATGGCCCAATACAAGTCAAAAGCAGTAAACATCACATGAAAATTTGGTTGGCAATCTTGTTTGATCAAGGAGGACTTTTCATGCTTAAGCACATGTTGTGCTTAGGCAGCTCTATGGAATTGGCCCCAGTTACTTTTAAGTAGATATTTGCTTACTAGACTCTCACAATCACAATCAATGATATCTCTATGTGGTATTACTATTATCCCTGGTCATTGGGCTATATTTACATTCCTGAAACCATATCAACTCCCTGGGGAGTATACAGCCCCGGGCTGCCGTAAGGCACGCAAAGGATATTCAAGCACACAAAGTCATCTCTACCGTCAGAGGTATCCATTTACACCTGGGTGAAGAGATAATGTGACAAAGTGTCTTGCGCAAGGACACAAGCACCACTAGCCCGTGGCTGGATTCGAACCCAGAATCTGTGGATTGACCAAAAGACCTTGATTATGACACACCAAGGATGCAAGCACCACTAGCCCATGGCTGGACTCAAACCCACAATCTGTAGATTGACCACAAGATGTTGAGTACGACACGCCATACGACCAGGCCAAAGCTCTGGCCACAGACAGTCAAAGACGTACTCTCATTTTAAGCAAAATTCAAAATAAATCAATTATTTCTAGAACTCGTTGTTAACGTGCTCAGTCTGTGAACTGCAAGTATGGATGCTGGTGACAAATTCACGACATGTACATCAAAGACACACTAGGCCAGCCTTTAAATGGAGAGAACGCGTATATTTTGGAGGATACAATCGTAGTCCAATATTCATAGCAAAGTCACAACCTCTTGTCAATGTAGTACCCTTCAAACAAAGTTAGATAATTCAATGGTTATTCGCATTACAATGTTATTTTTTTTCTTGGAGAATTAAATTTCTTGCCGATGGCGACTGGTTATATGAATCTCACTTGAAGTCTATAAGCGAGGCATGCCATGCAGTAAAAAATACAGAAGCGAAAATTGAAATTGAAAGTTTAACGCCCGGCCAGAGTGCCCATAATGAGTAGCCCAGCAAAAGCTCGACTACTCATGTTACATAGGCTTGCATGTAAAGTGACCGGCTAACCATAACTGATCGATCATAGTTATTGCTTAGTGCGTATATGAAAACTGATTATTTATGAATAATTCGACATCAATATCCCATCTTCCTGAACTATATTTCTCTCTGAAATGTTGTTTTCATAATAATACAAGAGTTTCTCGGAATGTCAAAATATGCATAATCCATACAATTCCAACTTCAGCAGCAAACCTTAAAGATTATATTATAGAAATGAGAAATAAATTGCGTACTACATGTTTTTTCATATACAAGATTATCTATAAAAAAAACTGCATATTAAATACAAATCCAATTTCTACAGCAAAAATGTTAGAACACAACATAGGCCCTAGAGAAATGTCGTATCAGAAAACGTTTTGTCCTCGAAGACATTTTCAAAGCAAGGTTATTGGGGTGAGATTTGTCTTTCCCTAAAATACGACAAACGACACACTATGCCAAACCAGCAAAATGTTCACATGTTGTCGGGGGTCGAAAGTGTTTTTAGCAATGTTTGGCCTGCATGTTTTGCAACGTGTTATTCAGACGTTTTTCACGCGAGTCGTGACTGATTGAGACGTATGATGGGTCAAACAGAGTTAAAAGGCTGGCCTTTGACCCGGGGCCAATTTCATAGAACTGTCTCAGCACAAACTTTGCTTAAAGGTTTACTGTTATCAAATTTGAGAAGGGGATGAAAGTGCTTTAAAATGATTACTTAATGATTATATAAATATATATTTTATGTAAGTGCTTAATTATGATCAAAGAGTTACAAAATCAGTACATGTATGCCCCCCCCCCAAAAAAAAAGTCCCCTTTGAACCGATCCGCGGAACAATAGCGTGTGACGTCACCTCTAGAACTTATATAGGTTCACACCAACATATACTGCGTGGCGTTCTGTATGTGACGTCAGCAAGGTTTTTCGCCGCGAAAAGTGGGGTGCTAGATTATGGGTCTAAAACTGCTTCCAAAAACCTGGAGAATTAGACCAAAATGCGTGACCAATAATCTTGCTGTCTCGTGACGCATATTATGGACCTACTCAAATACATCACGAACATGGAATGGGAGACTTTTGGAGAGTTGGTCTTGAGTCAACAGCGCACGCGCACGCAAGCGCAATACAACGCGCGCATGCTCACAATTGCGCAAGCATGGTTTGCGCGTGCGCTGTTGACTCAAGATCGACTCTCCAAAAGTTTCCATTAAAATGTGTTTGTAATCAAATTGAGTAAATCCCCAGTTGAATTTTTTCCAAGTTGTCAGAAAAATTTCTTTTTTCGATGTAAATAATCGAAATGTAAGTAATCGAAATAAAATCGAAATGTGCTCAAAATCACGTACACGACGCAACCCAATTAGGCCTTGGCCTACTTGTTGTTTTTCCGGAAAGGCTGACAGCGATTTGGATTCATTTGCCACTTTAGATTCAGGCCATGCATTTTGAAAATTTGACAATTTGGTTAAATGCTCTGTTCCACGAAAACAGCACATTAAAAAATTAACTACACCTTCAAACCACATGTTCTAAATGTTACATCCGTACTGAGGCAGATAACTATACATGTAGTTATACAATATAACCGAGGATGGGACCTTAGGGAGACTTTCCCATAGGGTAGTGCACAAACTTTACTTACCTACATGTATTTCTAAACATCCTCCAAACCAATGCACTTGAAACTGACATATGTTCATATTGAGAGTATTCTCTGTCTTCTTCTAAAATATGGACAGGAAAATATGTCTTTAAAGGTAGTATCATACTTTGGTTTTTATCAAAGAAGTACAGATTCATGGGCAACGATACAGTACCAGTCATCTGTGGAAATTTCAGTCCCATACGTCGGCCACTTATTGAGAAAACAGTGAAAAGCAGCCACATTATTTCTTAAGTCTATTCTCTTTTATTTTTGATCTTTTTAAAGATCAAAAAGATTTTCGGTCGTTGTTTTACTCAATTATGGATAAATGTTAACGGTATGTTTCTTCCACCACCATCTTCATATACCCTGTATAAGTTATACGTCAATCTGTGAACATTTCTGTTTTGGGTTTTTACCAAAGTATGATACTACCTTTAAAAGGTAGCTGGTACCTTAGAGAGACATCGAAGTCCCGATGTCTCCCAAATGTCTACTTTCAGACGCTAACAAGTACTGAAGAGCCATAAGCAATCTTATTCGGCAAGGAATATAAAACTTAATGAGATAATTGCAATTAAAATACAATGTAACTTGAGTACTCTGGAAAAACGTATTGCATTACATTTTGGGCAATGTGCATGCAATGAGTGGGTGTTTGGTATCACATATACAGAATACTCTTAATTAAATATGGACGCCATGACAGTCTCAATAACACTTCATCTAGATCAGTAACCTTAAAGACACGTACAGTGTAAATAAACCTTATAATACAATCGGGAAAAACAATCTCTGTAACAAATATCAAGAAGGCATCGATCCATAAAATCATTGTTTTGATTTCAATGAACCGAATGAAAAGAACGTTTAATTCTTCATCTTTGCCGATGTTGTCTTATTTCAATTCATGTTTGATAAACTTGGAATCTGATCCTATGCCAATGGTGTATATCTCAGAGGTGTTGTAATTGAAGTACTGCTTTTGGGCGTCACTTAATTTGGTCGATCTTAAATTTCGCAAAGCAACATGATTTGCAATCAACCGAGCAGGATTGTCGCTAACTCCCGTAAGCTATTAGCAGAACTCTCTTAAGCTATTTAGCAGGCTTGCTAACCAGTAACTAAATAACCAACCTTAACCAAACCTCTTTGAGAAAGATCCTGCTAGGATCGAAACTATAGTCAGGCCCTAAACTCCAAGCATTGTGTAAATTTCAGGTCATTTTGGCCGATGAGCAGTTTGCAGCAGTTTATTACTTGTATTTACCAACCATACTGTTTTCTTAATTGTTCAATAATAATGAACAATCACTTCCGATATGATCATTGAATTACTACAAGGTAAACTGACTGTATTAATGTAAGTAATTGAAAAGTCAACAAAGAAACAATTGACTGGAATGGGACTCGAACCAGCGACCTCTGGAATAACGTACATGCGCTCTTTACCAACTGAGCTACCCAGCCCTATGATGGTGATGTTTCCAATATTCAATTATCTTTTTTCGTTATGAACATTAATGGAGTGATTTAAGTCTTAAACTAAATTATACAAAAATAAACAAAGAGATACTGACTGGAGTGGGATTCAAACCGGCGACCTACTGAATACCGTACAGGCGCTCTACCAACTAAGCTGTCCAGCCCTACGTTATTGAAAAGTAAACAGATAAATTGACTGGAGCATGATCTGAACCAGCGACCTCCTAAATACCGTACAGGCGCTCTACCAACTGGGCTATATCCGGCCCTACGTTATTGAAAAGTAAAAAGAGAAATTGATCGGAGCGTGATTCGAACCAGCGACCACCAGAATACCGGTTGCAAGACTGTTGAGTTAATTTTAACTGTTTGCCTGTAAAATGGTGAGACATCAAAAACGTCTTCGTACAAACAACCTTCCCCTTTGGTGTTTTGATGTAAGAAAGTACACAGCAGACATTGCCCAGTTCAGGATGCTGACAGGAATATAGATCTTAACGTCTGGATCGATTCCTTCGTCTCATCCTGGAGTCTTCAGAGACTGCTAAAGAATCTTGGCATTTAGGCGCTAGACATGCTGATTTCACATGCGGGATCTTAACCATCCGTTTACATGATGATGAAGGAAACCAATCTATATCAAGGAATTGTAGGGGACTTCAGAATCTGCAGACAAATCTGTTTTGATTGACTGTATGACATCGAAACCTTTAAAAATAACGAAAACTTTACTGGAGCGGGATTCGAACCAGCGTCCTCCGGAATACGGTACTGGTGCTCTTACTAACTAAGCTACCAATGCAGCGCTGTGTTGGCGGTGTCCCTAATAGTCAATTATGTTCGTTTGGCAGTCAGAAGCCATGAATCCACGCACATACCGCTATATCCTAAGGATCATTTAAGATACGTGCAGCATTAGCAATGCTGCAACCTGAGAAACAGTACATTGGAGATCACTCAACAAAGAGGATGCGGTTTTTCATCAATATTATCACCAAAATAATAACCACAAGGAAAATTGGCTGAAATTTAAGTCATTGAAAAGTGTACAAAGACAAATTGACCAAAGTGGAAGTCGAACCAGCGACCTCTAAACCTTTGATTTTAACAGAAGGAAGGGTAACAGTAACCTGTTCTGTAGAATTGAGTAAAATGTCTTCAATTACACAAGATGCGTTTTCTAGAAGATTAGAAAGAATGTTATGTAGGCTTTGATATAGTGTATGTTTTAAAGGCAATATCATACTTTTTATCAAAGAAATACAGATTCATGAGCAAAAATATCAAGACAGATACAGTAACAGTCATCTGTGAAAATTTCAGTCCCATACGAAGCCCACTCTTTGAGAAAACAGTGAAAAACAGCCACAGTATTTCTGAAGTCTTTTCTCTTTTATTGTGGATCTTTTAAAAGATCAAAAAGATTTTCGGTTGTTGTTTTACTAGTTTCTGGATAAATACACCATTTCAGGCGGAAAAATCTTAACGGTAGGTTTCTACCACCACAATCTTCATATCCTGTAAGTTATACGTAAATCTGTGAACATTTCTGTTTTGGTTTCTTACCAAAGTATGATACTACCTTTAAGTCTCCAGCATGCTGCATTTTGAACGTAAACAATATTCAAATACTTAACCATAATAACACTTATTTGCATTGTCTGCATGTTTAATTGCATATAAGATGTAAACGTGTTGTGGGATATGTGACTTATTTTCACAGATTAGGTCACATTTATTTAAGTCAGAATAATGAGAGGAACTCGCATAAATAGGTTAATGAAAGTTCCAAAGAAGCCCACGGATACCATGTACACCAACCCAACCCTAGAGGTATTCGTGAAAACAAATATACGAAAATGAAAAATATTTTTCGGTATTATTCATATAAATTTCAGCATTATCTCTCGCACGTACCTTGAATAGGATAAATAAAAAAACAATAAAGGGCCGGATCTATGCCCCGAACCCCCAGGGTATGAAGACGTGACTAGGGCGGCCATTGTATGTTACCTTTCATCTACCCACGTTCACGTAGGCCTAACGGGGCACGTATCATTTCAGGACAGAGTATTGATATGGAATTGCCCCAAGCTATGACCAGCTTTATGCTGGCAGACATTTCAAAAGCACCTATCAACACCCTACGCAGCTCGCGCCGTACGAAATCAATGCAAAAGATGAAGTAACCAATATTGTTTTATAATCGGATTTCGCACGATGAAATACTCTTTATTATGATTATGGATGCTGATATATATTTGTCTACATGTATCGTAGGCAGAAAATCCCATAAGGTTGTGTACAAATTTCACTTACCTATTTTTAAACATTCTCCAAAACCAATGAACTTGTGATTTACATATGTTAATATTAAGAACATTCGATGTCTTCTATTTAAAGGTAATATCATACTTTGGTTTGTGTCAAAGAAATGCAGATTCATGGGCAAACATAATCAAGGAAGATACAGTAATGGTCATCTTGGAAAATTTCAGTCCCATACGGTGCCCACAGTGCAAAGCGACCACAGTATTTTATACTATTTTCGACGTTATTTTTTATCTTTAAAAGAAATTGTTTTGGTCATTGATTTTAATCTTTCCTCGATAAATACAATATTTCAGGCGGAAACATTTTAACGGTGTGTTTCTACCATCACCATCTTTATACCCTGTAAGTTATAGGTAAATCTGTGAATATTTCTGTTTCAGTATGCAACCAAAGTCTGATACTACCTTTAAATGTGGACAGCAAAAAGTGTCTTTAAAAGGTACCTCAACATTAGGGAAACACCAAAGTGTCTCCCTACTGATTTCTGATTCTATAAACGAATGCAAGTCGCTTGGACAATAAGCAACCAGATGTTTTCTGCAACTGACAATTTTTGGTAAACAGGTCACTATCGGAATCAAATGACCATTATTCGCATTTAACGAACAAAATGGTTTTGAGGTTAGGACACACGTATTATGTTTTTCTGAGACAGTAAACGCATAGGCCTATAGCTAGTCTCTTTTGTCGTAGCACGCCTCGGGGGTATATCAGAATGGTTTCTGTGAACCTGATACCTTCTTCTATACTTGAGGAAGACATTTTGCACTTTACACAATCAATACTTTTCATAAAGAGCCAACTTCATTTGCACTTTATCTTTCAGGATTGTGAAGTGTGATAGCTCAAGCATTTGAAAGTGCAGCTCCAGTTAGGGGGCGAAAAACCTGAGCAGCCATTAAAAACAAAACAAAGGCGCCGTTATTATGGACTTCTTAGACCAAGCAATATGCCGTGCTACTGCCGTGCCGAACTTAAATCAAATGAGTGCAGCAATAGTACGGCAAAAGCGCGGCAGTTGCACTAAACACCGGGCTTAGTATTGAAAGTGTCGCGCCATTGCTGTTCCGAATACCGATAGCGCGGCAGACCCTGTCAAGCCAAAGAGCTTGCCGTGCCGAACTCAATGTGCCGAGACAAATTCACGCTAAACGCCGTGCTATTGCCGTGTCAAACTTGAAAATGTCAAATTATTTGAATTCGGCACGGCAGAAGCACGGCGTATAGCCTAGGCCTTCTTCCCTAATTAGAATTGCCTCATTACTTCCATTAATTTTTAGCATTTTGGTCCTCCATTTTGGTACGTGTTTGTTTCTGAGAAGAATGGGTGTTGAACACTCGATGTTTCGAACAGTGTTCTCTGTTCGTCTTCAGGAGGGTGACTGGTTGCCTGACTCCACCCTATCAAGCCGCCCTATGGGTGCACCAAAGTAAATAGTCCCAAAATCCACCGAGTTCATTAATAAAAGTTAAGCACTCAATATATTATAAATAAGAGAGTTGTGAGAGCTATGAAACTGAGGGATTGAAGAAATATGGCACTGGACCTCCTGCCTGGACTCTGGGCTTCCGTTTGTGACCATTTGTGATGCAATTGGGTGAGAAAGTGGGTCTATTTCAGCCGCTACGCAAAGGGATGTTTTCTTTTTTGTAATGGCTTCTTTGACTGGAGTGATCCCGTTTACCTTGTTTTAGGGGTGGTCAGCTGAGAATGAGTATATCTCAGAAATTCAATGGTCAACCCACCATAAAATGAAAAGAAAATGAAAGGTGACATGTTCATCATCATTTTTCCGTGCAACTTGAACACCTGTGAGAGTTCTGTATATTTTTTAATGAGTTTTTAAGTATTAGGATTTATCACTATTGTCTATGGGAGTTTATTTACTTGGGTGCAACCCTATACTCCAGTACATCCGTAGCATAACAGCACTTATAACCACCATCCTCCGAGTCAGGCAATTAAGCACTCTTCTGAAGAGCACTTACTAAGTACTTCCACCATGCAAAGCTTTAAGTCTTATACATTTTCGGTCATATTTCATTGCGAAGCTCTTTCCAGCTCATTTCTATCGTAAGTGAATAACACTGCTTGGAAACACAAGCATGTTTCTATCCATTTAATATCATGCTGTTAATCGTGTACATTGTGCATGATGATTCCCGTATGGATATTTTGTTTGCATTTCCACCATGCAGGTTTCAAATGCAGGTACAAATTGGTGGGCTCATACACAACTACGTGCTTATAAGAAACTAAAATATCAAAGGGGTTTCATAGAACATTGAACGCATATAGCTTCTTACGCTAATGAAGAACATGCAGAGGTCAATAGAAGACCAGCAATAGATTTCTCCAAACTCTTCGTAACGTACTATCAATCGTAGGACTTGATGCATTGAAGCCCTACGTGGGATAGGCCCGCTACGATGCGCAAGCCTTCGTAACTCGAGTTACGATCGATCGCAGGGCTTCGTGAAATTGACCCCATACTACATTCATAACATTCAACGGGCAACAACAAAAACCCTTGGATTTAGTATCATACTTTGGTAGCATACCAAAACATAAATCTTCACAGATTTACCTATAACTTTCAGGGTACACAGAATGATGATGGTAGAAACATACCGTTGAAACTGTTCTACCTGAAATACTGTATTTATACAGAAAAGTGTCAAACCATTTGACCGAAAACAATTTTTGATCTCAGGAAGATCAATTTTTAAAAAATACCATGGGCGTTTTTCACTGTTTTCTCAAAAAGTGGGCACCATATGGGACTGGGAATTTTACTATTTATTATTTTATCGTCCTTGATATTTGTGCCCGTGAATCTGCATTCCCTTGACCAAAACCAAAGTATGCAATTACCTTTAACAGTTATAGTACATGCATTTTCCTGATAGGTTATCGCATCAGGTCAACAGTTTTTCTAGGAGGAAGGATTGGAAAATTGTATGCATTTAGCAAAATATGCGGGCACACATTGACCTCTTGACTAGTTTACTATTTACTATTGACTGAACGATGAACACTAACTGATACACCGTGAAAATATTCTACCATAACTCGAATGCGCAACACAAACAGTAGGGCCTAATTGCATTTTTATATCATTGGGGCTTGTACCAGCAGAAATGTAGGACGATTCCTGTGGACGAAAATGGTACAGGCACGAAGTCATATAAGTCTACTCCAGCGTTGGAGTACTCGCACTCGTACTCGTACTCGAGTACAACTCGAGTACAGACAAACACTCGGCCCGTACTCGATAAAAAATACTCGAAAATATATGTACTTGGCCCGTACTCGATTCCATGTACTCGAATTTTGGGAGTACTTGACCATTTAGTGCAATTTTCATTTTCGTTACAATTTCACGGTTGATAATGTTGCCGATTTCCGATAAATTATACAATGGGAGTATGAAGATCATCGGGAGTTTAGTATCAAATGGAGTAAGCAGCACAGTGTCATTTGCAAGGTTTGAAAAACATTAATTTCTGAGAAGAGTGGCGCAACATGATCAATATTCAATTATAAACATCTTTGTGAAACAAAATGCATTTGTTTGCACTGTGCGTTGGTACTGTACTCGGACGTGGACTCGGACTTTGGTACTCGGACCCGGCTCTGTACTCGACCTTGAATGTACTCGGACTCGATACTTAGGACTTGGACTCGACAGCAATGTACTCGGACTCCCCCCAGTACTCAGACCTTGAAGTACTCGAGTACTCTGTACTTGGATCTGAGGACTCCACTCCAACACTGGTCTACTCCTGTCCGAATATGTGAATTACCAAGTTGACGGTTCATTAAATTCAATCTGACAAGTTGATAGGGGTCTTCCATTATTTAATATTACGCACAGAATCTCTGGGGGAGCCTGGTTCACACATGTAATAAATTAACACATGCGGATAGTCTATCTCGTGAGGAATTAATGGAATTATATACAGCAGCACGTTGTAATTAAGACGCGTTGTATCAGATGTAACGATAAGTCATCGGATTACACGTTTTTAAATCAAAGTGTTAGAAGAAGTGACGCAGACGACTGTCCATGATAATTTATAATAATGAGAAATTATAACGCGCCAAAATCCATCACAAGTGACGTCGATGACGCAGAACGCAAGATAAACACACATTATTTTTGTTGTGTGTTTTCGGTGTGTTTAATTAGGTATTCAAGTTTAATGGCTTTTAAGGTATATCACACTTAATCACACAGATCACACAGATATTAAGGGCTGTATATTAAATCGGTATTGTGTTTCTTGTGTTTTATCCGCAGCTACTCATCTCGTGTCTGTCTGCCGTGCTTCCTGAGGAATTCTCCGGGGGCGTAGATGTGTACACATACAGTCCTTTCCTGGATAGCGGTGGGTCGGCCATGACTGAAGATGATGATGAAGGGGGTGGTGGATTGGACGGGCAACCTGCTGTCTCGTTCACTCTCTACTGCAAGTTCGGGCTTGGATTCATGGTCTCATCCATCTACAATCTCCTGATCATCATCGGATGCTGCTACTTTGCCCTGAGGGCCCGTCACGTTCCCGACAACTACAACGAGAGCAAATTCATTGCCGTTAGCGTCTACTCGACCTTGGTGTTATGCCTAGCCGTGGTGCCCGTCTATCAGACCTCAGATGACGTGCACATGAAGATTGCTACACTGTGTCTGGCATTGGTCATCAATTCCTACGTCACGCTAGTGTGCCTGTACATGCCCAAGTTCTATGTCATCTATGTCATTGAGAAGCAGTCGACTGAGTCACGTACGATGGGAGGGTCCTTTAATGACAGAACCAGTAGCAGCACATTCGGTATCAAGAGCAGTTTACGCATGGGGCCACAGCCGCCGGTGGAAACCTCGGTAGAGCTGTTCCGAGGAGTAGGCCATGAGCTCTGAATTGGATTCACCTTCTAATAACAGTGTGTGTCATCCTTCATTCGACGTCATATCATGTAAACTATTCAGATTGCAGCTGACAGGGGTTGGTTTTCCTTGACTCCCGTGCAGAGAGACTAGGGCGCGTTTTGGAGGACGTTTCCAGGAAAGTGTTTCTGACGTCACTCTTGACGAACAGATAGCTAAGAGAGAGCGCCAAAACGCTTTATCATTTAATGTAAACAGACGTGGCAGCAGACACGGCGGAAGAAGTCTGCTTAGCTTACCTTACCGCCATGTTGGACAGACCGTAAACCAATCCCTTCCCTCGGTTCTTGTTCGGTTGAACCAATGACGTCAATGAAGCAGAACTGGAGTCACCAAAACGGCGAACCAATAACCAACGCAGAATCATGTTCACATTTCAGACCGACAAAACGCGTCCCAGATAAAGGAATGTTCCTTTAACACATGTTCACCGCCGATTATGGTCAAGTTTGCTGAAAATGAACCAAACTTATTAAACTTTGGTGTGGACTGTCCCAGACGAACTTATCCTCAAATCAAGATACAGTATGTCGCATGGTGTTAACAAAACAAAAAAGAATTACGTACTTCTTTAAAGGTAGTATCATACTTTGGTAGCATACCAAAACAGAAATCTTCACAGATTCACCTATAACTTACAGGGTATAAATATGGTAATGGTAGGAATATACTTTTGAAATGTTTCTGCCTGCAATGCTGTATTTAAAAACAGAGAGAAAAAAGGGTAAAAGCAATTAATCAAAAATAACTTATGTGAACATATTTAAAAACTCCATGAGCGTTTTGCACTGTTTTTTCAAAAAGTGAACAGCGTATGGGACTGGGAATTTCACAGATTACTGGTACTGTATCTTTCTTGATATTTTTGCCTTTGAATCTCAATCCAAAACCCAAAGTATGAAATTACTCTTAATCTAAGACTTTTTGTCAATTTCTCAAAGGAAAAACGCAGGCTTAACAGGGCCGTCATCAACTTCAAGATACCAAAATAATGTTTCAAAGTGTTTGCGCTGTGTCAAGCTGTGCTTCTGTATAAACACTAAGGCAATGCGTTTTGGCATTATTGTGCATAGCACGCTTTCCTTATCAGTAAACTCTTGTCACGTGTGTCATAAATATTCATGACGTATTAACCAATTACCAAATATGGTTTGAGATGTATAGCTAGGCACGTGATAAAATAAGGGTCTTTACGGAATAAGGCATGAGACTAGGATTGGGATTTATTTTACCTTTGCCATTTTGTGTCCTAAATGAAATAAAATGCTTGAGATGCATGGCCAAGTTTGAGCTTTTGTTCGGTTTCGTCATGTGGTTCAATGCCTTCATTTCGATTTGTGGGCCTCAAATGGCGGTAGCGATATAAGACCCAAGCCTGGTCTCAAACCTGGGGGCAATTACATAGAGCTGCTTAGCAGAAAAGTTCGCTTAGCATGACATTTCTGTCTTAGTAAAAACAGAATTAACAACCAAATTTCCGTGTGTTGTGTATCACTTGCAATTGTTCTTTGGCTGTTGTTCGCTGAGCATGAATATCAAATGGAATTAGCAATGATGGTTTGTTTTATTGGGAAAGCTATTTTTGTGCTAAGCAATTTTTGTTCTAAGCAGCTCTATGAAATTTCCCCTGGTCTCGTTTAGGTCCTATGGCCATGCTGCACCATAGTATATACAGGAAACGCACCGCGCTTCTCACAGCAAGCGATATCACTCAAACTCTTATTCTGCACGCTGGCCAAATTGCGCATACAGCACATAAGTATACCAGAACGAAAATAAAGGACATTATTTCCTTGAAAACACACGATAACTGCTTGGTTGTGTCCATTTCTCCCTCCGATCCGTTGTCTACATGTATAAAACTACTAAAAATAACGGGCATTTATAAAGCGCCTCTCTAAGAAGATCAAAGCACTGTACATTGTTATTATCCCTGGTCATTGGGCCATAATTTATATTCCTGAAACCATCTCAACTCCATGGAGAGCATACAGCCCCGGCAAACCGTAGGGTTTACAGAGGCTAATCAAACCAAAAAGCCATCTCTACCATCACAGGTACCCATTTACAGTTGGGTGAAGAGGAGCAATATGCGACAAAGCGTCTTGCCGAAGGATGCAAGCACCACTAGCCCATGGCTGGATTCGAACACACAATCCGCAAATTGACCACAGTATCTTGAGTACGATACACCAGACCACTAGGCCACATTACTCCACTAGCTATCATATAACAAGCCGAAGCGCCAGTTTATACATTATTTTGTAGATTATTTATAATTAGCTGTAAGTGTTATAAACGGTAGTGAAATTACCCAAACTTTCCCCCACAATTTCATATAGACTAAACCACTTGGATCGTTTGACTTCTTGAAAAAAAAACCTTGTTTTCAACGTCAATGATATAAATTATCAACTTTATGAGCGTAATGTCGCTACCACGTTGGCAGTATAGTATTAGCATTGTGAATGATATACAATTGCCGGCATAGTTGGCGCCAAGTGTATTGCAAGCTCAGGCTCAGGCTCAGGCTCAGGCTCAGGCTCAGGCTCAGGCTCAGGCTCAGGCTCAGGCTCAGGCTCAGGCTCAGGCTCAGGCTCAGGCTCAGGCTCAGGCTCAGCCTCCAGGTATCAAAATAGAGGTTTTGGGAAACGGTTTTGAAGTGCATACTCTGTTCCGAACAAGAAAACGGAACTTCAACTTCAGGACAAATTCACAATTAGTATGTTTAGCTTTTCGATGACGGGGACTAAGCCCAAGCCTAACCCAAGCCTGTTTGTTTCAGGCATGCGATCAGTGATCCTGCAGATCCACGTACTATGCAGGATACGCTAAAATGGGATCCAGATAAGCAGGATCACTGATCTCGTGCCTGAAACAAACAGGTCCTTTAACTGCCTTTAAAAAGTTTACTGTGGTTTTGTTGACGGAAATAAGTGTTAAATCCAGCAACAACTTACATGAAAAAGATTTCATCCAAATAATGTGGTCTGATGAGTTGAAACCAAAACGAACTTGAAACCAAAAATCAACAACAGAAACAAGTCTTTTTTTCAAATATCAATTTAACAACGAACTTCCTCCTTTGAATCTCCGATAGAGGGCGCCCTTTACAATGACGTCATTTTGTGAGTCAATGTTTGGATTATAACTCTAAAGACGTTTGTTTTCTTGGCAAACACAAACTGCACTGGCTGTCATGAACGACCAATGATGTCAAACATTTAATCTTATTGGCAAATAGGACCAAATTAACATTTTTTTGCTATTTAACGTTTAAGCTATAAAAGCAATACACCCTAAAAGCAACACATTGCTCAGCACGTTTCATATATTTATGATGTTCGTTGTTTATCTTTACAAAAAGTGTTTATTTGTTTTGCCTTCGACGGCTTTAAAAAAAAAACTGGAGATGTGGCGAAGCAAAAGAAAGATTTTAAGATCAAGGATTCAAAAAGGCAGTTGTAGCTGTTATTGTCACAGCGACTGGACATCATTACACCAACTTAATGCCACTGTCAAACTAGGTATGGCTAATGGACGTGTACGACCCTCTAAACAGACTCGCTACACGTTTCACGATAATGGCCCTTTCCATCTTCTAGATGTTAGAAGACAACATCAAACAAGAAGTCCATCAGTTATTTTCTTTAAAAGACACCCAAACGAAAAGATCTAAGTTGCTGAAACCTTTCCTCCGTTGATACACGCGCCGACGTTTGCCCTAGAAATCCCCGCGTGGAGTAGCGGGAGATGTTTGGTTGTCCTCTACGGGCTAAATTGCAAGTGACTCGGGGCACGGTGTCCGAGGCCTTTGACACTGTTCGTGGACAGTATAGGTGAATGGAATGAAACAGTTCGCTAATGTAATTCTGATGGGGGTAGTGAGAATAAAAGACCCATCCCGGATATACTCGCAGGCCGTGGCTGAGATCGATTTCAACGGGGACACTGTGCAATTTTGACCGCTCTCCCTTTTCTCTCAATTTGGGCTCTGCCCGGACTCCCGGGGTCGATTTCACCAAATTCATCGTAAATACTATCAATCGTAGGACTTGTAATGCATTTAAGCCCCACGAATAAGTCGAAGGATACGATTATCCTTCCTATCTCAAGTTACGATCCATCGTAGAGCTTCGTGAAACCAACCCCATGTCTCTTTCAAAGCGAATGAAAGTGATGTTCATTCACAAAGGTGGTCAAATTACACCCTGGGCCCCGGTGAAAGCACTTTCGGAGACCGTCAGCCTGGCTTTGCTTGGCCCACCGGTTATGAGTTTCTATAACTGCATTGAAATTGCACCAAACGTAAGCGGAAGTGTGGCGTCTAGAATGATGGACATTTAACAAATTTGTCCTGACAGCCGATCAATTAAAGTCCAGTCTTTTGTAAAGTGTCTTCACTATACCTTGATGGTACGGGTCTTTACCCTTAGGCAAAATTGTTCGTTTTTTCTGTTTTTCAACAGAGAACAATCGATAGACGAGGAATGCCCTCCTAAGCGAAATTTAATCATCAAATAACCACAAGGGAAACTGACTGAATTTAAAGTCTGAATGAAAAGTGAACAAAGAAATATTGACTGGAGCGGGATTCGAGCCGGCGACCTCCTGAATACCGTACAGTCGTTCTACCAACTGAGCTATCCAGCCCTACGTTGGTGGTGACCCCAATAGTCAATTATCTTTGTTCGTTTGGCAGTCAGAAGCCATGAAACGAAATTAAGCGAAATTTGTTAGGAAAGTGATAAAAGCAAAGGAAACACATTATATTTACAATTGCCGTGCAATTTAGCGTATTAACAATTGCAAACGTTTTGAACTGTTTTCTACTGTTTCCAATGATCAATTTATCTGAAATATTCACAGGTTTGTTTTTATTTCATGACTCAAATTATACACAGACCGCAACTGTTCTATCAACCTTACCAAAGTATGATGCTAACTTTAAGGGTAATATCATAGAAATGATACGGATTCATGGGCACAAATATCAAGACGGATACAGTAACAGTCATCTGTGAAAATTTCACTTCCATACGGTGCCCACTTTTTGTGAAAATCTTGAAAAACGGCCACAATATTTCTTAAGTCTTTCCTCTTTTATTTTTGATCTTTAAAAGATCAAAAACGATCAATGGTGTTATTCTTTACTGGATAAATACAGCATTTCAGGCAGACAAACTTTAACGGTATGTTTCTATCATCACCATCTTTATACCATGTTAGTTATAGGTAAATCTGTGGAGTTTTCAGTTTCGGTATGCTACCAAAGTATGATAGTACCTTGGGGTTTTTTTTTCATTAGAATGACTTTTGCTTTGGGCGGTCGAATTTTCGTCAGACACTTCGACGGATATCTAGAATGAGGAACAAAATGCATTCAGAATAAATATTAAAACATGCACTTTTAATATTTCATGACAGCCGCCAGTTTTAAATTTTGGAGGATGCCACGAGTCATGTTAATAAATCCTGAATGTCTTATGGCTGAGCAATGCTGCAAGGAAATTTATTCCAGTCCTTTAAAGGTAGTATCATACTTTGGTAAGACACCGAAACAGAAATGTTCACAGATTTACCTATAACTTACAGGGTATGAAGATGGTGGTGGTAGAAACATACCGTTAGAATTTGTCCGCCTGAAATGGTGTATTATCCAGAAATTTGTAAAAAAAAAAACGACCGAAAATCTTTTTGATCTTTTAAAAGATCAACAATAAAAGAGAAAAGACTTAAGAAATACTGTGGCTGTTTTTCACTGTTTTCTCAAAAAGTGGGCAACGTATGGGACTGAAATTTTCACAGATGACTGTTACTGTATCTTCCTTGATATTTTTGCTCATGAATCTGTATTTCTTTGACAAAAACCAAAGTATGATATTACCTTTAATGTATGTCATAACTGATCAGAAGGGATGTAATCCTCGGTCTGTGCCGCCTTTTCTTCAATTATTCGAAGAGGATGCTTTGAAAATCCTTCAAACTGCAGCGTACGTGCGCGGATTGGGGACTTAGCATAAGAAGGATTTAGGCCTGTGATCAAGCAGGTCGTCCTTTCATGCAGTGCTTTTTTCAATCAGGTAATTTTATTGCCTTCAGACAGAGAATATACTGACAGATAATGAATGACAAGTCTTATTTTGGTTTCAAACCAGCATTTGGTTTTCATTTGAATGGCTTTGGAAAATGGGGATTCTCATGCATGCTCATGTGGGGAACCAACAACAAAAATGTAATAAAAAAAACATAACAAATGAAGAGGCAAACTTAACCCACAGAAATGGTTTGGCAAAAATATTACACCATCTGTTGAGTGAAAGGAACATATTCGGCACACAAAACCTATTGAGGAAGAAAGTGTTTGTCAGAAAACCTATAAAACAACCCCAAATTTGTGTGCTCAAATCAATTGGGTTACTGCTCTCAAATACCCAGATGACATCACAGTGTCATGAATATGGAAATTCTAATTATCATACAAAGCAAAAAACTTGTTGTTAACCCTGAAACAGTGTGAGGAAGTGGGTAAAATCAAAAGCCCCATAAAACAGTTGCTTTCTGGCACATATTCAAGTCATAATATTCCTATTGCATAGACCCTTTAAAGGTAAAACAACATGACTGGAACAGCACCCACACTTTGTGGTACACCATTACGTTTGACGGCTGTTCAGTCACCCAAAATGTGATAGAAAAACTCACAGCCAATCCATCATTAGCGAAACGTTAATATTTGCTCTACGATAGTATGGTTATACGTTGTGATACTGCACCAGCAATCAATCATACAGAGACCAAGTATATTACCTATCAGGATAACATGTCACGCTATAACCAAGGGCAATGACGGAGATGTAGGTTAGGTGAAAATAGCTCACGCCACCGAGAATTGATCCCAAGTGGCAGTTACAAAATTAGAGGCAGGCCTAAACATTGTCTTCACTGGCGGTACAGAGTAGACCCTACGGGGTGGAGTTCCCCCTCCCCAGGGGAAGGTTCACTTGAAAATCTTTGTTTGGATTATTTTAGATAGGCGACAATGTCGTTGACCGTTGATGTTTAAAGGTAGTATCATACTTTGGTAAGAAACCAAAACAGAAATGTTCTCAGATTTACGTATACTTACCGGGTATGAAGAAGGTGGTGGTAGAAATAGAAACATACTGTTAACATTTTCGTGCCTGAAATGCTGTATTTATCCAGAAATTAGTAAAACAACTACTGAAAAGACTTAAGAAATACTGTGGGCTGTTCTTCACTGTTTTCTCAAAAAGTGGGCATCGTATGGGACAGACATTTTCACAGATGACTGTTACTGTATCTGTCTTGATAGTTTTGCCCATGAATCTGTATTTCTTTGATAAAAACCAAAGTAAGATATTACCTTTAAATACGTGCAGCCAACAATGGCACTTTTAGTCTTTTTAGTCTAGAAATTATACGTGTACTAATCGTCACCAATGCTATAGTTTCCATTAGATTCTCAGCATGCAAATACAAGTTGCAGATATACAACAAAAATGGCATTACCACGCGGAAGTGCTGTCTTGGTAATTTAAACATTTAGCGTTGCAGACCTATAAGTATATACATTCAAGCTGATGTTTGTTATGTCAAGAATTCGCTGTATAAATATCTCCATTTCTCACGCCATGTCGACTTGGAATTTGCTCAAAAGAAATGACTTTGGAAATTTGCTTACAGTGAAATTAAATGGCATTTGTGTCAATGTCAACCATATCAGCAGTTTCAGTCATCTGTCAAAAATAATTCATCTTCAATTACTTGTCTAATCTTCATGTGACTTCTTGCACGTTTGTAAGCATTTTATTTTTGCTAGCATGGCTCAGCAAAATTTATGTTAGCTAAGAAGCTAAGAGTACGATGAGTCACGATGTTACTAATGATAATAAAGGACATTTATATTGAGCAGCTTCTAGATAAATATACTCTACTGCGCATTACAAATTTATTATTATCCCTGGTCATCAGGCCATAACTTACATTCCTGAAACCATCTCAACTCCCTGGGGAGTATACAGCCCCGGTAACTGTATTCAGTGCATACAGGCTAATCAAACCACAAAGCCATCTCTACCCTCGCTGGTACCCATTTACACCTGGGTGAAGAGGAGCAATATGTGACAAAGCATCTTGCCCAAGGATGCAAGCACCACTAGCCCGTAACGGGGTTGGAACCCACAATCTGTAGATTGACTACAAGATCTTGAGTACGACACACCAGACCATTAGGCCACAACACCCAATGAAATGTAGCTACATATCAGATGCAGGCTGCTAGCCTTCATCAAGCTGAGGAAGACACTTGCCCGGTCTCAATTTATATCCATGCCTTGGTTTTGGCTGTTGTAACTTTAATATACATGTAATATAAAAGAGAGGTGAACATTTTAATAGCGTTGCAGTAGTACTCACTAGTCATTATTTATCTAAGTCACATCACACGGGTCCATTGACTTATCCTATTGATACGGGATATTGTTTCATCCAAACCGCTTGATATCATGGTTCGTTGCAATGCAAACCATCTCCAGATGCTCGAACGAGCTGCATAGTCAAGCAGATCAGCAGTTCAGAAGTAAATACAAGTGACAGGTCTTCCTATAAGCCACGAAGGCAGATTGAAATAAAAATTGTTAATCACTTTCGCTATATTAATTCCATCAATTTGGTTGGCACCTGCAAGGCATTCATTGGGGTCACTCACACGGAGTGCTGGTTATATGTTATTAATTGCAACTTCACCTGATTAAGTTGACCCTGACCATGCATGGTATATAATCACGTTGATGTTCTCATCTACCTTCCCGTTCGCTGATTCGGTTTGCTGGTTTTAAAGGCAGTATCATACTTTAGTGAGAAACGAAAACAGAAATGTTCACACTCGATTTACGTATAATTTACAGGGTATAAAGTTGGTGGTGGTAGAAACAAACCTCTAACTACGAAGATCCTAATACGCCGAATTCCTTAAAGGTAGTATCATACTTTGGCAGCATACCGAAACAGAAGTCTTCACAAATTTACCTATAACTTACAGGGTATAAATATGGTGATGGTAGAAACATACTTTTTTAAATATTTATCCCTGAAATGCTGTATTTATCAAGAAAAGAGTAAAACCAATTGACCACAATGAATTTGATCTTTGGAAGATAAAAAAAACCTGTGAAAAGATTTGTTTGAATATCGTGGGCATTTTCACGGTTTTCTCCAAAAGTGGTCACCGTAGGGGACTGGAAATTTCACAGATACCGTTAAAATACCGTCAAAATGTACGGTTTTAAAACGTTCCTGTGTTTGAATATTTATTATTTTTGAGCAGAAGGTCATGGGTTCGAATCCCACCTGAGCCAGCGCATGATATGTTCATGTGCACTCAACAAGCTCGGAGTATATGCAGCAGTCATCCACATCACGACGGTTACAGTGCCTGTTTTATTTCACAGATAAAGGCTTAAAGGCAACGTAGAGAATTTGTAAGGCCTCCAAAAGATTATTGAGTTTGAGACAGAAAATGAACTCAACAGTTCGTAAACAGTGCAAACAGTCACCATGGGAAATCTTGGTTCATCAGATGCTGGGGTTTTCAAGGAAATCAAGATTTAGTGTCTTTTAAAAAGATCGTTCATCCGAACGAGTTTTTTTTAATAAACGTAAGGGACACCCTCACTTGAGTTGTTTTAGTTATCCCCTTTCACTCAGGGTATGAAGATTGTGCACGTAGAAACATACCGATGAAATATTTCCACCTGAAATGCTGAAATATTTATCAAGAAATTCGTAAAACAAAGACCGACAACAGTTTTGATATCGGGGTAAGATGAAAACCATTCTCTACATTTTAGAAGAAAAACTGAGTCTGGTTTTCGCTATTATCTCGTGACTCAGATGTCCCATTGAAAACAGATTTTCACAGGTTTATCAAGTCATCTACAATAATTGGATCAGACAAAGTGTGAGTGCTGTTCAGTGCCCATTAACAATCATGTATTATACCTTTAAGACCTTCAAACCCGTGGATATATAGAGCTTAATATATGCAGCAGTGAACAACTAGCCTATACACAGTATGATAGCTCAATATGTCTGATACAATATACACTGATTTATATTATCAGGCTAGCTGTGATATAAATGACCCAACACACCAGTGCCACCAGGTGTCAGCCATACGGCAGCATCGGAAATGGCATTGGGGTAAACACAAATAGCACCTCGTTATTTTATAAAGTAATTATCATAAACACCAAGAGACGGTTTCCAGAAGGCTACATTGGTTTGGGTAATTTATTACGCCGCGCCGGAAACCCCTCAAATCTAATAAAATAAGCCACCTACATTTTGCACGGTGGTGATGCAAAATTGTCATACAAGGCTTCAATTTAAAAGGGTTGCAATACGTTATCTACTTCATGTCAGTGGGTGGTGACAGAATTTGCTGAGCATAACCACGTTTATGGCTTTGGTTATAGTGAACATGGCATGCAGTATGAGCTTAAGCTAAAGACAGACACAAGTGGAAAGAGAGCATGGGGCCTTATGTACAACATTCCACTAGGATTGTGAAGTGCTATGAGTTACGTTAAAGGTAATATCATACTTTGGTTTTTACAGATTCATGGGCAAAAATATCAAGACAGACACAGTAACAGTCAACTATGAAAATTTCAATCCCATACGGTACCCACTTTATGAGAAAACAGTGAAAAACAGCCACAGTTTTTCTTAAGTCTTTTCTCTTTTATTTTTGATCTTTTAAAAGATCAACAAGATTTTCGGTCGTTGTTTTACTAATTTCTTGATAAATACACATTCCAGACGAAACAAAATGTAACGGTATGTTTCTACCAGCACCATCTTCATCACCCTGTAAGTGATACGTAGGCCTAGGCCTAAATCTGTGAACATTTCTGTTTTGGTTTCTCACCAAAGTATGATGCTACCTTTAAGCAGAGCAAAGCGAGTTGGGTAACATGTCGCAGCAACATCTCGGTAACATGTTGGCCAAATGTTGCTAGTGTACACAGGGCCCAAAGTCGTGTTGCTCATAAGTGTACGTGTAGCACGGGTTCGATTTCACGAAGCCCTACGATCGATCGTAACTCGAGTTACGAGGGATAGCCCTAAACTTTCGTATCCTATACATGGGATGTAATGTATCATAAGTCCTACGATTGATACATGTAGTTAGTTACGATGAAATCGGTGAAATCGAGCCCTTGGTCTCCGCGGGATGACGCTACTTATAAACAGTAGCGTAGACACGTCCTCAGACCTGGGCGGTATGATCCTGTAGATGGGTCGTACTTCCATTATTAAGTTTGTGCACAAATACATTTTTTTAATATAAAAAATTAAAACCTGGGGGTGCAACCCCCTACCCCTTCCTCCCCCCCCCCCCCCCCCAGTTGATCTACGTCCATGCTTATAAACCACGAAGTTTGTGATATATTTATCAATACTATTACTAGGTAAATAAACACACAAGCACTAACAACCTAAAAAAAAATATCCCAAATTCTGGATGCACTTTTTCATGGGAGTAATGCGCATTAATAATTTTAATGATTGTATCAACCGAGGATGGGACCTTAGGGAGACTGTCCCATAGGGTCGTGCAACACAATCTTACCTATTTCTAAACATCCTCCAAACCAATGAACTTGACACTGACATTTGTTCATATTGAGAGAATTCTCTGTCCATATTAAAATATGGACAGCAGAAATATGTCTCTAAAAGGTAGCTGGTACCTAAGGGAGACATCGAATAGTCACCTTAAGTCTCCCTAATGTCCACTTTAAGATGCTAACATGTCTCCCTAATACCTCATTTGTAATTATTAAGACATTCTACTATCATCATCATAATCATAAACTACAAGAGAAACTGATTAAAATTTCCTTTTTTTACAATAAATTCAACTGCAATGTACAACATCGAGATAACTTTATGATATATCAGTAAAGCACATAGACAGGTATTTAAGTCTTTAAAAATGTTATCGCATCTTACTGCTTATCGCGTCAAGTGAACAGAAAAAAACACACTTCTAAACAGTAGAAGGAGCTGCCGAGTCTGACATTTCAAATTGAGGGTTGGACCTAGGGGAGCAACATGCAATCGTGGGCAGGTGCTGCGTAATTGCCAGAACATCACCCCAACAGCTCAAATGAGAGTTCCTTATGGGCACGTCTGTCTGCCTTGATATCACTAGACGCCGACTAATAAACGGTTGGGATCGTAGTCAGGATATATTATTTACACAGCAGTAGTGCATGCATGCACCTTTGGGGACCGTAGACGAATATAAGGCAAGAAACCCATGTTAACAGATCCGGGGTTGGAAAGTCTCCTCCCCAGGGTCTATACCTTGAGGCCCTTTGATCCCCCTGGTAGACCTGTAAGGCTAGTTTGTTAACATGTTGGAATCGTGGATACCCCACTTTGTCATGACCTGCACCGTGCTGAAATTCAACATGAATTGATGTGCTGTTATATATAAAGAGTAAATCTAAACTAAATTCGTAATCATAATTCCATATCCTCAACAACTTTATGCGACTTTATGACGTCATGCTTTGTTTGGCTTGGCAATTATTAGGAGACACAAACCATTATTCTGATTTGTATAGAAGTAGGCAATGATTGCAATATTAATATTCAATAATTCCATATCATCCTGCACCAATACCTTTTAATTAGAAAAAGCTGACCCCATGTCAACTTATACGACTTTATGACGTCATGTTTTGTTTGGCTTGGTATAACAATATAATCAGGAGGAATTAAATCGGCCATATCCCCTAAAGTAGGTCATTATTATTGCAATATTAATATTCAATAATTCCATATCATCCTGCAGAAATGCCTTTTAATTGGAAAAAGCTGACCCCATGTCAACTTATACGACTTTATGACGTCATTGTTCGGCTTGGTAATAACAATAAGGAGGAAATGAATCGGCCTTATCCCTTAAAGTAGGCCATTATTCTTGCAATATTAATATTTCATAAATCCGTATCCGCATCCACGGTAAATGGGTGTGAAAGTAATTTCCTAAAATTTCCTTATCTGACGTTCAAGGTCTTGAGGCCAGGAAGAAGGCTTATCTGTTCTGACCTCATCTGATCTGATCGCACATTGCAAGTCAAGCGTAGCTTCCGCTGCATCCACTATTACATATACGGAGGCGTGCATCTTCCATCCCCACGTCATCAAATGACCTTCCTCGTCAGGATATTCCCTTCTCTCACAATAACAGCCCACGATTTGGGACGCTGGTCAAGCAAAGCAACTCTCAAACCGTTAGCATAGTGTTTTCAACCAATTTTCTTTCGTCATTTAAAGGTAATATCATACTTTGGTTATTGTCAAAGAAATACAGATTCATGGGGAAAAAAATCAAGGACGATACAGTAACAGCCATCTGTGAACATTTCAGTCCCATACGGTGCTCACCTTTTGAGAAAACAGTGAAAAACAGCCACAGTATTTCTCCAGTCTTTTCTCTTTTATTTTTTATCTTTAAGAGATCAAAAATAATGTTGGTCACTGCTCTTTTCTGGATAAAAACAGCATTTCAGGCAGACAAAATGTTAACGGTATGTCCCTACCATCACCATCTTTATACCCTGTAAGTTATAGGTATGTGAAGATTTCTGTTTCGGTATGCTACCGAAGTATGATAGAGCAGTACCCTTAAATGGATATGAATTTTATTGAAGGTTGTATTACTAATAAAAAAAGGAAACATTCTTGTAATAAGGTATTCCTTCCAGGGAGTTATGGTTACAGCACAAACCAGTTTAATCTGGTGTCGACGAACCCTAAAATAAAATCATTACACAGAGTGTCTTAAAACAACGCCACACTTTTCGATTTTCATCTTTTTTTTCGTACACATTGTGTGTGTATTGACCACTATGCGTGTTATCCTTGCAAATTTGTTTTTAAGGAGTACTCTTTCAATTGGTCACATTTTCGCCAATTTCAGTCCCAATATGCTTAAATTCTACATGGTGATAGCCAAGGCATGGTTGTATCACATATCTGAATCTTGAAGTGATAATCAGTTTAATTTTAACATAATGGGTCCCGACATAGTGTTGCGTTATTTCTGGGACACCCTGTATTATTCAAAAGAACGGCAAAACAAAATAGAAAATAGCAATAATGTAGTCTCTCTGCAGTTTCAATATCCACGAGAAAAAAAATGTGTCATGTAATGAAATGTAATGAAACCGAAAAAAATATGCATGATGATGACACAGTCATGAACTCAACACTATACACGATGTCAAATAGTGTGAACAAAAGAACAAATATGGATTTCTTGATGATTTTTTTTTTCAAATTAGCGTAACACAGTTTTCCAGGGACGAAAATTAATGACGGTCTGTGTCAATATTATTGATTTCCATAACCTGGTACACAGAGAGTACACACCTGCTGCAGTTTGTGTGAAAATTAAAACTTTCAATGCATTTGGCAAAAAGGCTTGATTAAAAAAAGAAGACCCTGTGCAGTCGACGAGAAATAAGCATCACAAAGAAGTACAGTGGAAATCCAATACACCGATCCAGTAGGCCACGCCCACCATAGCAACGTCCTAGCAACAACGCACACGCGCACGCACATCAAGAGTGTCACGATCGCCGCGCCCACACGCGACGAATCACATACAGTCAACCACATAAACACTTCTCTCTGAGTTGGACTTTGGTTTTGCAAAAGGTCAAAAATTTACCTTTACTTTCAGCCAGGGCATCGAGAGCCAGAAATATAATGGAAATATTTAACACTGCTGACCATGGTGAAGAATAAAACTCTGGTTTGTAAAAGAATCGCCTTGTACATACAAAACAAAAGTAAACTCAACGAAAAGTGTGCACTAAAGAATACAAAATTCATGCCATTATGTCGGACAAAATTGGCGGCAATTTGTCGGACCTTAAATAACGCGTTGTGATTGGCCAAATTGTTAAGGGGCGTGGCCTACTGGATCGGTGTATTATTAGATTTGTCAATATATGGCCTTGTTTTGATAAAAGCATGCATTTAAACATTCAAGATTACGCATATGAATGCACCATTAGTCCACCTAACACGTTGATGTGATGAAAGTTGTGGCTTGTCACACGCTGCCCCTCTTGACAAATCTGATATGTATAAGAAGGGCCCGGCTCTCGATACTCTTAACGTTAAAGGGAGCATATAGGATTTGCAAAGATGTGCGTTTTGGCTAAATTTGGTACTTAAACAGAAAGGCCTTAAACTTCCTTACAGACGTTGTTTCATGTACCTTTTTACACTTTGTTCATCTGAATAACAGAAATACGGCCGAAATAATATTGCCCCCTCCGAATCCTTCACGGTTACACCACTCTTTCGAAAAGCTACTTAATCGTTCGGACGAACGATCTTTATAAAAGACACTAAATCTTGATTTCCTTGAAAACCCAGCATCTGATGAACCAAGATTTCCCACGGTGACTGTTTGTACTGTTCACGAACTGTTGGGACCATTTTCTGTCTCAAACTCAATAAATGTTGAGGCCTTGTAAATTCTGTACGCTGCCTTTAAGGAAAAAACCCAGACGCCTCGAGAGTTATGTTCCTAACAAGACTTACACGACATCATCGATCGTATAGGCCTATATACATGCTGATTTAAATGCGCGGTCCGTATCGGGGACAGACAGTACGGGTGTAAGGGGTTGATGGAAATGCAGAGAGATGGGCATTGCTTCCTCGGAAAGGATTTCCGATAAACAGGTGGAGTGTATGTTTTCAAAAACAGGTGGAAGTTCATTTGCTCAGGGCTACAATCTTCGATTGTTGGTGATTTACTCCATGCATGCGCGTTCTGAATTAGACTTTCAGTGTGACTTTCAATAAAACACACTACATGATTGTGCACAAGTGTAGCATACACTGTGTGGACTTCACGACAAAAGACGTCCACATAATACAGGATCCCAAGACGTTACGTGGACTCACACACGTCCACATAATGTTTCCATGCTAACGAAAATGCCAAAAGGAGTTATTTTCAATGTGTCTTTATCCGTCGCAAATTGAAGTTTATCATTCAAGGGACTCGGTCCAAATTTCATCATGAAAAAAATGGGTACAGTTAAAATACCAATGGTTTAAAGATGTCCATTTGGTCAGTACATGGAACCAAGAGAAAGTCCCCATAAGGTATTTAAAACAAACATGTTATTGTGTTCAGACTATTTTCGCAAGCATCTCAATGCTATTAATGTTGTTTCAACTTTTGGACCTTGAGTAATGGCTACCTGTCAGATGTTTCCGCACTAGGGCTACTTCCTAGTTCCTGAAATCAAAAGAATTAATCAGCCAAGCATCTCATGCCCTTGCTGTTAACCCACATCAAGGCTAACAAAACAACTCCTTGCTTGGAGTAAGGACGGTCTGACGTTTCAATCATAGCAGGATCTTTCCATCCTGTTTGGATCAAAACGTCACGCCTTCCTATAAACTCCAAGCATTTCTTATACATTTCAGGTCAATATTTCGGTTGATGAGCAGTTTTTGGAGCAGTTGCATTGAAAATAACTTGATCTTAACAGGCAAGCCTATAGTTAAAGCTAAAAGGTAGTATGATCATACTTTGGTATCATACTGAAACAGAAATGCTGTATTTATCCAGAAAAGGGTAAAACCAATGACCAAAAGCAATTTTGATCTTTGAAGATTAAAAATAAATGTGACAAGAGTTTTTAAATACCGTGGGCGTTTTAACTGTTTAAAAGTGGGCACCGTATGGGACTGAAATTTTCACAGATGGCTGTTACTGTATCTGTCTTGATATCTTTGCCAATGAATCCGCACTTCTTTGCCAAAAAACAAATTATGATAGTTATACCTTTCAAAATCAGTTACTCTACTATAGTCTGGCGAGTATAGCTGGCCAATATCGACAACAAAAATGTTGCTTATAATTACCTAACTTCATTTATGTTTATAATCATCAAATAACCACAAGGACAACTGACAGAATTATGTTTAAGTTTTGATTAAAACATTCGTATTTGTTGTTGTACACGCGCCAGGATCAACACACTTGATGGTCTGAACGTGTGAAAGAGTACACTGTGCAATAAACTATTGCGCAGAGGACATTGGTGTATATAGGAGTAGTGCTCGGGGTACATAGTCGCTTTGCAGCGTACAGGATTTGCAAGGCCTCCAAAAAGAAATTATTGAGTTTGAGACAGTGCAAACAGTCACCATGGGAAATCTTGCTTCATCAGATGCTGGTTTTTTCAAGGAAATCAAGATTTGGTGTCTTTTAACAAGATCGTTCATCCGAACGATTTAGTAGCATTTCGAAAGCGTGGTGTAACCGTGAAGGATTCGGAGGGGGCAGAATTATTTCGGCCGTATTTCTGCTATCCAGATGAACAAAGCGTACATGTCGAAACATCGTCTGTAAGGAAATTTAAGATGTTCACTTCTGTTTAAGTACAAAACCCTATATGCCCCCTTTAACGAATAGGCCTAGGTCTACGGAGCTACAGTATTCACACATGTGACCAGTATCTTACACCCCATATTAGGAAACACATCACTTGCTGCAATTTCTCAATATGCAGCCGGCAGTCATATATTGCACATGCAATATTGTACACCTTAAGGCGATATTCGAGACATTTATCACGGGATTCGTTCCAAAACTCGGTTTGTTAAAGTTATGCTGGCTGAAAAACGTGCATGTCATGCACGGTTGAATGTAGCACGAGAGCAGCTCTTTTATTTGGACGAGAAAGCTATGTTGATTGAAACACTAGTAGTAGGCCTACGTGTCCAAAGGAAGGGCGTGGAATAGGATGGAAAAGCTTTGATGGATACATTGGGTACATATGGTGTGGCATGGGTACAATGGGATGAGATGGGTAGAGAGTGTGTGAGGTGGGTGCAGTGGGTTTGAAGAGGGTACAGTGGGTGTAATGTGGGTACAGTACGTGTAAAATGGATGCAATGGGGTAAGATGGGTAGAGTGAGTGTACAATGGGGTACAGTTGATGTTATGTGGGTATGGCAGGAGTGAGGTGGGTACAATGGGTGGGGAAGTGGGTACGGTGGGTGTGGGGTAGGTACAGAGGGTGTAGGGAGGGTAGTGGGTGTGAGGAGGGTACAGTGGGTGTGAGGTGGGTACAATGGATGTGAGGTGGGTACAGTGGGTGTGAGGTGGGTACAGTGGGTGTGAGGTGGGTACAACGGGTCTGAGGTGGGTACAGTGGGTGTGAGGTGGGTACAATGGATGTGAGGTGGGTACAGTGGGTGTGAGGTGGGTACAACGGGTGTGAGGTGGGTACAGTGGGTGTGAGGTGGGTACAGTGGGTGTGAGGTGGGTACAGTGGGTGTGAGGTGGTACAATGGATGTGAGGTGGATACAGTGGGTGTGAGGTGGGTACAATGGGTGTGAGGTGGGTACAGTGGGTGTGAGGTGGGTACAGTTGGTTTGAGGTGGGTACAGTGGGTTTGAGGTGGGTACAATGGGTGTGAGGTGGGTACAATGGGTGTAAGGTGGGTATATAGGCTTCGGTGGGTATGACACGGGTGCACGAGTTGCGAAGTGGGTATACAGTGGGAATGAGGTGGGTATAATGGGTGTGAAATGGGTACAGTGGGTGTTGGGTAGGTACAGCGGCTGTCCATGAGGTGGGTACAGTGGGTGGGAAACGGGTGCACGGGGTAAGAGAAGGGGGAAATAGTTTGAGATGGGTACAGTGGGTGAGTGTGAGCTTGGTATAGTCGATATGCCACGGATAGGACTGCTTGCAAGGTAGGTAATGTAATTAGATCAAATTGCTGGGAAATGGTCAACATATCCCCAACAAAATATGCATAGACATGAATTTCAAATGTGCAGAATAAAACATATGCCTAGCGGCTATTCATTTCAATTCATTGCGGAGGTCTTTTCCTTGACTTGGTTCGTGTAAAATTGCAAATACATTCATAGATATAATATGTATGTAAATGCCGAGGACGCTAGCGGTGTTTATAATTCATTATGAATGGAACTCGAACGCCTGCACTCTAAAATCCGGTTCACATTTCGCTTTGAGCACTTCACAGTGGCACGTGACTCGTTAATTAACACGAGAGGGCGCATTATCCCTCTTCTCCAATAAGTTGGCATACGGTGCCTTCCCCTTTTATTTTGCCAATGCGAGAAAGTGCGGGTGCACTTTTTACTTGGTGCTAAGAGTCGAATCAAATGCAGATCCTGAGATCAAACCTCATCCACGGAAGTGGTGAATTACGGCTACCTTAGGTTAAGAATACTAATTCAGGATCATGCTTCCCCGTTCAAGGCATCTTAGGGACAGTGGACCATGTTCCTTCTATGCAGCTATGCTGAGTTCTCAGCGTTCAGCGAGCCTTTTAAAGGTGATAACGATGTCAAAGTGAGCATTTTGAATTCCACAGATCAAGTATCAAAATGATATAATTATGTGGCGTTTCACATTACCGTTTTCTGACGGAAACAAAGGCCCTTTAAAAAACGACGGATTACACTTGGGCTTGGGCTTGGGCTTGGGCTTGGGCTTGGGCTTGGGCTTGGGCTTGGGCTTGGGCTTGGGCTTGGGCTTGGGCTTGGGCTTGGGCTTGGGCTTGGGCTTGGGCTTGGGCTTGGGCTTGGGCTTGGGCTTGGGCTTGGGCTTGGGCTTGGGCTTGGGTTGGGCTTGGGCTTGGGCTTGGGCTTGGGCTTGGGCTTGGGCTTGGGCTTGGGCTTGGGCTTGGGCTTTGGCTTAGGCTCCGTCATCTAAAAGCTGAAAATAAATGTTGAGAATTATCCCTGAGGTTCCATTCTCTTGTTCAAAACAGAGTATGTACCTCGAAACCGTACAACAAAATCTTTATTTTCATACCCGTCAAGTTACTTTAAAATGAATTTAAGAAATGGGGCTGGCGCCTGAGCCGAACCCTAAGCCTCCGTTTCGTAAACGCCCCGTCTACAACTGAACATAAAAAGTACAAATGGAAAGTGCGGTCTGGTTGGAAATTGGACTTGGCAAAGCTGAAGCACTCTATTAGTTTATCGGTCTTAAAGGCTTCAGCAAGTGGGTAAAGGGGTTAATTATCCGCGAGACAAGGAGGACACGTAAAAGAGCGATTTCCTCTGAAAACAGGCAGGCACATGGAATGCTGCATGTACAGAACCATTGTCACTGACAATTCTGTGAAATTTTCAGCTCAATTGATCATTGGAAACAGTAGAAAACAGCGAAAACCGTTGTTACACCATTGTTTCTCCAAATTGTATGGGAATAGCTGTCTCATTTTTTATCTTGCCAAGATCACAAATGTTTTGGTGGTTGGTTTTACTCTTTTCTGGATAAATACAACATTTCAGGCGGAAACACCTTTACGGTATGTTTCTACCATTACCGTGTTTATACACTGTAAGTAGTGGTCTGGCGTGTTGAACTCACTTTCTACAGATTGTGGGTTCGAATCCAGCCATGGGTTATTGGTGCTTGGGTCCTTGAGCAAGACGCTTTGTCACATATTGCTCCTCTTCATCAAGGTGTAAATGGGCACCTGGGAGGGTAGAGATGGCTTTGTGGTTTGATTATAGCCTCTGTGCACTGGATACGGTAGCACGGGACTGTATACTCCCCAGGGAGTTGAGATGGTTTCAGGAATGTAAATTATGGCCCGATGACCAGGGATAATAATGAAGTTGTAATGCGCAGTAGAGTATATTCATATAGTAGTTGCGCAATATAAATGTCCGATATTATTATTATTATTATTAAATCTGAGAACATTTCTGTTTTGGTATGCTGACTGCGTATAATTCTAAACAGACCAAAGTTATCTGCGGCAAATTTAGTTTCACCTCAAACATATGCTGTCTAAGAAACTCAGAATGCACCCTTCAGCAAAACTTCCATTAAACATTCGGAGACCACGTCCCAGTTTCCAATAATCAAATTAATAGTCTACTCCATATAAACCACTATAACTGACAATAAATTACAAGACATGACCTCCCTCGCTCTCATCGTCATTTGTTTGCCTCTAGGCGGCTGAAGCTGGAAATTCCACCCTGCAGATCCCTTCAATTTGCCCTCTACAACTCGGCAGCGAGCTGGTCCGATGCAATTTAGAGGTAAACCAACACGCAAGGCAAAGGAGCTCACAATAAGAACGACATCCGCACGAATGAGCTTTTTCTAGATATCTGTTCCTAGCTCTACGATATTAGCATGTGCAAACACGTCCATCGCTTGATAAAACACAGGCATCCCTGGGGCCAATTATAGAGTTGCTTAGCACACAAAAAATGCTTAGCACAGAAAATTGCTCCGCACAAAAATGGCTTGTCCAAGAAAACAAACCACCATTGAAAATTCGATTTGATATTCATGGTCAGCGAACAACAGCCAAAGAACAATATTGCAAGTGATACACCACACATGGAAATTTGGTAGTTAATCCTGTTTTATTAAGACAGATAAATGTCATGCTTAGCGATTTTTGTGCTAAGCAGCTCTATGAAATTGGCCCCTGGTTGGAGGTCAAGCATGGCATCCCGAGCCATCACGAATGAAAATGCCTTCAGTAAGGATTCAGTAACAAGAAATAATACGTTTGAGTGTATAGGCCCTCCCGTCACAATAAATTTACCTATAAAGCCTCAAGCACTTGGCCAGGCCTCTCCCCATCACGAACCAAAATTATAGAAAATCTATCCAAGGAAAACATCGTTTCATCTCTCAAGGCAGATTCGAGTGGTCAAGGGGTCACCATCGGTTGTCATCAACGGGAGGGAGGGAGTAAAATGTCCGGCAATCCATCCGGGACAGATTCAAATTTGGACTAATGTCGGGTCAGATAATTGGCATCGGGACAACAGGTCTCAGTTCGATTTGGCGTCCGTATTTTTCCACCGCCTATAACGCCCTCTAAGGATGGCTAGTAAATCTTGAGGACTTCCATAGTAAGCTTGCACCCAAGTAAAATAAACTCCCATAGACAACAGTGATCAATCTAAATACTTCAAAAATCATTTAAAAATACTCAGAACTATCACAGGTGTTCAAGTTGCACAGATAAAATAATGATGAACATGTCACCATTCATTTTCTTTTCATTTTATAGTGGGTTGACCGTTGAATTTGTGAGATATACCCATTTTCAGCTGACCACCCCTAAAACAAGGTATGGATCACTCCAGTCAAAGAATCCATTTTCAAAAAAAAACACATCCCTCTGCATAACGGATGAAATAGACCCACTTTCTCACCCAATTGCATCAAAAATGGTCACAAATGGAAGCCCAGAGTCCAGGCAAGAGGTCCAGGGCCATATTTCTTCAATCCCTCAGTCAAGTAGACTTGGGAGAGGCGGTGTGTTTTTCCTTCTTCCAAACCGTCGCCGTAAGGCTGGAAGTGAGTTATAAGTGTGCATCTCGCATAAGGCAGAGACATAGAAATAAATAAAACAGAAAACTGAGCGGCGCTGAGAAGACATACACCGACTGAAGATGAAGTAGAAATGGAAGAGATCATCAATAAATGTCAGGGCGATGCAATTTGTGTCAGGGTTCTATTAATAACATCATGAAAGATGTATCTAGGGTGTCACTTTAAAGTGCCACTTGACAATTTGAGACAACGTCCGTATCGGCTCGGTTGCATCTTCTTCAGTTATCCTAACTTGTGGCTTACAGTTGAAATTGCTCTATATTTTACTCATTTAAAGGTGTACTGTAATCCAAACTCATATGAAGTTAAATACACCTGTATTGTTATAAAACTCAACACGTCTATCATAGTTTGTGCCCAAAAAAATACAGTATATAGAAAAAGGAGGTATAGACCCATAATCAACCCAACTTTTCGCCACGAAAACCTTGCTTACGTCACATGCAAAACGCCACGCAGTATATTGTGGTTCGAGCCTATACTAGTTCTGTAGGTGACGTCACTCGCTTGTGGCGGGCATACATGTACTGATTTTGTAACTTTTTGATCAAAACTAAGCGCTTACATAAACATATACATTTATATACTAGTCATTAATTATGAATTAAGCAATAATTTTAAAGCACTTTCACCCCTTTCAAAATTTTGATTACAGTAAACCTTTAACTATATTGGATTATTCATTCGATATTCGGCATTATTTTGACACTTCTCATGTTTTTCTGTCGTAATAGACTTCTTAATTCTCAATGTTTCTTGTCCATTTTCAAAGGACATGAAGTGTCCCACTTTATCAAGACGCCCTAGTTTTTGGTCTTCAATCGAGATAAGGTTTGCCGCTGTCAGATCCAATCTTATTGCTAAGATCTCAGCTGCACTGAATTCACAATAAATGAAAAAAGGGGAGCGGATAGGTATAATAGGCTTATAGCGTTTATTCCGCCGTGGTTTTGGATAGATTCGGGGAGTTTCAACAGCGATACAATCCCATTTCGTATACAATTCATGTGCATGACTGTTATCAACATTCTTGCTGCAGGCAGACTGCTATTTTTATCATTTCTCCTTCGGGTAGGTGTTAAAGGCATAATACAGGAATGGTAAAGGTGACAGAACGGTTGTCTGTTCATAATTTGATTTGTCAATGAATAAAAAGAAACCTGTGAAATGTTTAGCTCATGTCATCATCGGAAACTGTTAAATACAGTGAAAAACGGTATTTTAAATCTTTAAAGTCGGAGTGTTTCTATGGTCGTTGTTTTCTGGATAAATACAGCATTTCAGCCGGATATAATTTAATGGTATGTTTCTACCAACACCATCTTCATACCTTGAAAGTTATACGTAAATCTGTGAACATTTATATTTATGTATGTACCAATCTGTACTAGTGCTGGGCAAAATCGGGTAATTTCATATCCAGTTACTGATTGCAAACAGGATCAGGTTAACGGTTAACTTGTAATCACGTGCAACATGTGGGATTTATGGTATATACGTCTTCTTCAATGTGATCGTCACTTTCAAAATTCTTTTTACGATGTTATACTTTAGATCAAGCATTTAGATCAAGTACACAATGTTTTTTTCTGAGATTCAGTATGTGAAAAGCGTGTTTCTACTTGGCAAAACGGACCAAATAACTGACTGATATTCTACAGTTTACACTTTTTTGGTTGTTGAGCATGAGCCAAAGGTTCGTCCCTTTTTTTCTTTCTTTAATTTTCGGTTAATAGTTTGCGGAAATTTGTAACCGAATAATTAAATTCTGTGGTCGGTTAACCTTTAACCGGATAAAAATCTCAGCACTAATCTGTACAGTACCTTTAAAGGAATCTGTCATGTTAGTGTACAGTCTACAAGGATAACAAACAACACGAATATCCGTGAACTAGAATAATGCACCTCAGGATAGAACAGGGCCACTTGGTTTTAATGAACAGATTGTCACCATTCATTCTTCATGGGGATTGTACATTACAGCGTTTGGTAGAGTCAGTTTTGACCTATAGAAACTAAGGTATCATTACTAATGCAATACGCAGAGTTTGCCTTGTAACACTTGAGGTGCTGTCTTACTCTATCGCTGGACAGGCTACTCGGTCAAATAGTAGCCAGCCCTAATCATGATGGTAGAAATATCTACCTCCATGCCCTAATTATGTCAGAACCAGGTCATGTTATATGCAATTCATTAAGGTTTTCAGGTCAAATAACTATGTCTATTTTTGCCGACCAATACAATAGTGTCCTTCGAACTATCACGAGGGTTTAAAATGTCCGGAAGAAACTGGCAAAATTTAATCAAACAGTACGTAAGCTACGGAGTTCGAGAGGTGACATGTTCTTTAAATAATAAAAAATAAGAAAAGTAGGATTTGAAGTTGGCATGGTGAAGAGACTAACGGGCCCTTCCGGACTGTCAATCGAACTTTGCACCAATTGGAAGACGCCTTTTAATCAGGTGAGCACGTAAGCCTCGGTAAAACTCGGTCACTTGGTTGTAGTATTAAAACACGCACGTGGGCGGGGCTTAAGATCCTGAGCCGGAACGGTCCATTGGCTAAGACTTGCGGAAACACCATGCATTGCACGCTTTTTTTGGAAGATGTGTGCATGGTCCTGAAAAGGACCGGTGATAGAAAGTTCTCGATGTTTCGACCAGTGTGCTCCGGCCGTCCTCAGGAGAGAGAGTGCCGGACTGAGTAGATAGCGGAGACACCATGTATAACACTCTTCTTGGAAGGTGTGTGGTCCTGAGAAGGACCGGTGAGAGAAAGTTCTCTATACGTTTCGACCAGTATGCTCTGGCCGTCCCCAGAAGAGAGAGTGAGGAATTCTAAAAAGTCTGAAGGCGGTATGCGAATGAAAAGATGACCCGAGATGTAACGATAATACAAAAAAAGAGGAGGGGCGTGACCAATGGTCATAGAAAAGGCCACGCCCCCTCCAAAAGCAAACTGTCCCTTCGAATCTTAATTTGGAGACAGTAGGCCTACAAATTGTTCTTTTGTACTCTGCACGAATGTATTAAGATTATCAAGGTATATGGCATAACACACGATTAGGCTGGACCACGGAGCTATATTGCACCATGGCTGGAGTGACGGTCAAGAGGACTAAAGGCACTTCGTACGAGGTCACTGTACTGACAGCACCGCATATCCTAATGGTCACCAATGTGGACAGATAAATATTGTAATTCCCTGAAATGTTGACATACTAGCGAGGCCAAACGTGAAGACGCCTCGCAATCTTCGACTTAAGCCGTTTACGGTGTTTATTTTCATCTCACGATTGAAGTAAAGCAAGAAGGTGCTGGTACTACTTGAGAGATTAAAAGTAAATAGCCTCAATCGCAGGATACAAATCCGTTTTAATTGCTGGTACTATAAAAACTGATCAACTGTTTCAAAATAAATACAGTTTACAATATATAGGGGCCTAATAATCAGATGCTTAATTGGTTCATGGAAGATACCTCCACGTTTATAGTGTGATTGGCCAACGTGGACGCATAGGCTTATTACTACTGCCTACAGTGCAGTTTAATTTCAAACGACCAGGCCGGATCGAACTGTAGTTTAAATATCGGTTTTAATTAAATTTGTTACCGGCCCCCGGGAGCGACATGCAAATGTAGGTCAAGGTCTGACCCCAGGCCTGGCCATAAGCTAGCAGCAACTGAAGGCTATTCACTGATGTTTAGTCCTACTTCTAGTACATGTACAGTACTATAGACCTACTAGTATACTGTACTGCATGCATACAGCTGTAGGCCCTATATCTCGCACCACGTAAAATGAAGTCGCACCGCGCTATGCACACGGAGATGATTCTCATTCCGAGGCGAAGATTGTATTTCACGGATACGTGCGTCGTAATAGACCCTAGGGGGATCGGTCAAACCCATGGTCAAATCAGGCGCAGAATGTATTATGGTGAAGACCAGCAATTCCGGCCACGTACATCACGCCGGTCAGTTTCGATATACATGGTTACTACAAGCTGAATGCATGGACGCCATACTATTATAGCTTGCCTTTTTCTTAATATTGAGAGTGAAATTTGATTAATGCTATGAATCCGTTCGTTCCTACGCTAGCATGCATTCACTATATGGCTTGGTGTGGCATAGACGTACACTCATTAATATAATTCTGACAAGCAATCAATGGGAACATGCTAACAAAAAAAAGCAATTGTATTTCTATTTTCGCCTCATTTATAGCTGGTATTGAAGTCGTTTATCAAATGGCTTTTAAAAAGACTATCTAATATCAAATTTATTATCTGTACTCGCTTCTTCTAGGGCCTAACGAAGAACCGCTTGCAAAAGGTTTTCTCTTTATTTACGAGTAATTCATTATTATTATTCTCGGGTATACGGAATTAGGAGCTCGACCGGCTACAACTAGAAAACTCGTCAATCACAATAACAATTCGTGCTACATAGAATTCTACATTATGGACATATCTCACCCAAAAATGCGAAGAAAAAAGTCACTATCGGTGAAAAGGGGGCAGTACAAATTCGGATGTCCATAGTTAGAAGCAAAGAAGATAGCATCAGCCCAAAAAGTGAAGTACAATTTTGATAGAAAAAGCAACAGAGCTTTGTCTGATGTTATTAACGTCAATTTCAACTGTTGTAAGACGAAACTTTCACCCGAATGATTTTTATAATCATTATCAAGGGCTATAGGTCTTATTATTTTTATTATTCGGCCACTAGAATCACACACCAAATGAAAACAGTAAATTTGGCTAAAATGGAAGCCATGTGCGTCCTTCATCTGGTTGCGCGTGATTTTGAAAGAATAGGCTCTTGCACAGCTAAGCCCACTGCGCTGATGTTACATGATATTTTCTTACGGACAAAATAATTTGAAACCAAAAACGCCACCGGAGCCTCATGGGCAAAAATATCAAGGAAACAACAGTAACAGTCATCTGTGAAAATTTAAGTCCCATACGGTTGCCACTTTTTGAGAAAACATTAAAAACGGCCACAGTATTCGTTATATCTTTTCTATATTATTTTTTATTTTTAAAAGATAAAAAATGTTGGTCATTGGTTTTACTCTTTTCCCGATAAATACAGCATTTCAGGCATTTTAACAGTATGTTTCTACCATCACCATCTTTATACCCTGTAAGTTATAGGTAAATCTGTGAAGATTTTTGTTTCGGTATGCTACCAAAGTATGATACTACCTTTAAGTGACTTTGACCTATTCCTTGATCAATCATTCTTGAAAGACTCTAATTTAAAAATGTTTTTATTGGAATCAGCAAGTACACCACTTAATAATGGTTCCTTGAAATGCATCATGCTAACAAAAAGAGGTAACCTTCGTTACAAAATGTCCAACAACCGTGGAAATGCCCATAGGCCTATATTGAACTGTGACATTATGAGGGCCAACATTGAACGGCGCACACACATATAATAATTATATGTTGAAACCAGATAGCAAATCAAATAGATTTTTAAATTACTTTGAATATAATGTGGAAAACCTTCCAGGCTTAAGTGTATGGAAATAAAAACGTGACATTTCGCGGCATTTTGTTATTATGCAGGCAGGCAGTTTGCGCGCCAAATATTCTGGCAACAGAGCTACAAAAAAGGGCAAAGCGGCACCTCGGTTGTACCAGGTGGGCCCAGTTTGCATCTTGAAAACACTGGTGTCGATTTCTTTTCATGATTGGGGGGGGGGGGGGAAGATTGGTGATTTGGTGTCCTATTATGAGGGAGCGAAGCGACCGAGCGGGGGAGGCTGTGGGAGGTGGGATACCCCCCTCCCGCACCAGGGACTTTTTAATAAAAACAGAGTCGAAAAGTCGCATTTTAGAGCATTTAAAAACAATATTCATAAGAATTAAACATAGTAGGCCCTATAAATTTACTGCGAAGACACAAAAAACAGCAAGGATCATGCAATATTTTTACACAAGAAACTTAACTGACATTCAACCTCGAAATATTGGGGGATGATAATACACATCACCCCCCCCCCACCTCAAATATTGGGGGGGGGGATATATTCCCCCATCCCCACGGGATCGACACCCATGCTTGAAAACCTCCCAAAATGTCCAAGTATCAATGCAAATACTACGGATCTCCAGAAGTGCCATTCCACTTATCCAGATAACCACATAATTTATCTCACCAAGTTCACTTATCAAACTTTACAAATCGATTTATCGAGATAATTCATTCGTACAAGATGGCTTAGTGAAAACTAAGAAGTCGACATATCCTGATAATTTATCTCGCCAAGACGACACACTGAAAGAAGGAAGTCGACTTGTCCTGATAGTTTACCATGTAAAGACGACCTAATAAAACTGAGGTCATCAGGATAAGACGACTTTTTAGATGCACTTCCCTGACTTGGCCAGATAAATTCATCAGGATAAGTTGACTTTTCCTTTTCCCTTAAAGCCATCTTGTAGAGATAATAATTGAGACAAGATGACTTTTACCACTCCAAAAATCGACTTGGCGAGAAAAATAATGTGGTTATCTGAATAAGTGGAATGGCACTCGTGGAGCTCCGTATAAAATTTGCCAAAAAAACTCCAATTAGTGGCTCGCATCGGAATTCATTCATTTAAATTTCCAGACATATAACAATAAAACGACGCCGGAAAACCCATGCAATGCGGGCATTCAACCAACTCATCTGGGGTATAGGCCTATTTTGAGGGGGAACTAAAAAAAAAAAAAAAATTACAAAAAAATTTCAATCAAAACACCAAAATATCGTTTTTATTCCCAATTCACCAAACGCGATGTCTGGTGCCATGCCAAATGCATTTGGATGTCCTCCATAGGATTAGGCATCCAATCATAGCCACTAACTACCCATTGGATGCGACACGTCTATTGCCAGCGTTGCGTTCTGCATTTCAACACGGACTTGCCTATACCAGTGGAGCACTTAGCAGAAGAGGGTCTACACCGTCACAGGACTAGGCGCTGGAGCACCTCTGATTACGTGCAAAGCTTTTAAAAACTCCCACACGATCTTGCGAGCGTGGCCAGAATCAAAACAGAGAACGATAACCAGAAAAAGGAATAAAGTGAACGAGTTCTCTCGATCGCCTTTTAACCTATAGAGTGTGTTGCATCCTTTTATTATATCAAATAGAAATGCTCAGTAACCCGTAAAGTGCCCGTGGAGAACCCATTTCCTGTGCAGATTGTAAAGTTCACAGGCCCGGTATGAACTGGCTTCCCTTTCGGCTTATATTTCCCCCAAAGTCCCGATTCCCTATTGAGAGATGGAATCTTCGTATCCACCTCAATGCGGCTGAATCAAACAGGTATAGAAAGGAATCAATGCGAGAGATCGATGGCTAGTTTGGATCCGCGGTCCCAAAACGATAGTATAATCAAATTACTGGATGCGTTTATATAAGATTCCTCCAAAAAAGGCATGACTGCCTTTTCTCGGCCATGTAAATGACGTATAGACCAATTTAACTCATATTCTAATTATTAGCCTACTTCCTTATCTATATTTACTTATTCCTTTTTGTTCTTTTTTTTTTATTTAAAGGTAGTATCATACTTTGGTAAGAAACCAAAACAGAAATCTTCACAGATTTACGTATAGCTTACAGGGTATGAAGATGGTGGTGGTAGAAACATACCGTTAAAACTATTCCGCCTGAAATGGTGTATTTATCCAGAAATTAGTAAAACAACGACCGGAAATCTTTTTGATCTTTTAAAAGATCAAAAATAAAAGAGAAAAGACTAGGAAATACTGTGGCTGTTTTTCATCGTTTTCTCAAAAAAGTGGGCACCGTATGGGACTGCAATTTTCACAGAATGATGACTGTTACTGTATCTGTCTTGATATTTTTGCCCATGAATCTGTACTTCTTTGATAAAAACCAAAGTATGATATTACTTTTAAAGGCAAAATAAATCCCCATCCTTTTAAATCCCAAAGTTCTAGTACAATCCAGAAGCCTGATATAGTGCAATGCGAATACCTGTATCTAAGCTATCCCACTTTTGAAATGACCGTAAATAGCTATTTTTTTGCGCGCGCAAAATAACTTGAGCTTCGGGCGTTTGCAATTTGCAAGGGATAAGTACGCTGCATTAACAATCTTTCATTTCCGCTGTTGACTAGCCTTTTTCTTGGGCAATAAAACCGCACTTTGTAGTTATTGGTCTATACCGCGGATTGACACGCGCGTGCATTTACATCCATCACCAGTTACACGTATTGCATGCCCAGCAAAGTGGCCGTTTTCCTTGGCTTTGCGGCTACTTTCAATATCTCTTAAAGGTATAATATACGTGATTGGTAAAGGTCACAGAACAGCACTCACACTTTGTCTGATCAAACATGTACATGAAATAATACACCTGTGAAAAATATGAGTGACGTGAAAATAGCGAAAACGCGATTCAATTTTTCTTATAAATCATAAAGAATGGTTTTGATCTTACCCCGAGATCAAAACTGTTTTCGGTCATTGTTTGACTAATATTTGGATAAATACACCATTTCAGGCGGAAATATTTTAACAGTATGCTTGTACCAGTTCTATCTTCATACACTTAAAGTTGTACGTAAATGTGTGTACATTTCTGTTTGGGTATGTTACCAATCATATACTGTACCTTTAAAAAGAACCAACATGAATCTTTGAAAGGTCGGGCGATATATCATTTTGGCAATTCCGTCTTCTTGTTGGGGTTTATAAAAGGGGTCAGAATTGTGGTCAATCTGTCTTAATATATTACGGAGCAGGTGTACCAGTTATGTACACGCGCTGCGCACAGTCGTACGCCCACTTGCCCGTGTACAGACGGGAGTATGGTAATACTATCGCAAATGCACCTTTAGCCTATTACGAACATGCAATATAAATACTTCATCACCAAATGCTCTCTGTTTTTTTAAGCCATCAAATGAATTAAAGAACGCCAGGGTTGAAGATTTATATTAATGATTAATATGCAGAATTGAAGATAATGGGGTCGTTTTCACCAGACTCATCGTATCGTAATTATATGATGCATGGCAGCCTATGTTAGATACGATGGGTTATCCTTCGTAACTCGAGTTACGATCCATCGTAGGGCCTCGTGAAATCGACCCATGGTGTGATGGTTTTTCCTCGCAATGAGTCTGAGCATAACAAGCTCATGCACTGAAAGATTGAAGGGTTGAAGGAGTAGGCCTTCCTGATCATTCAGACATTGCGAGTCATTACTCAAGAACCATTTGCCAAACTCTCACCACTTCGACAGAGAAGACTCAATGTTACAGAGATGCTGCAGCCAATTTCACGAAATTTCAATGTTGCGTACGCAACATTTTGTTGCGTAACTTACGCAAAATTTTCCTGCCTTTAGTTGCACAAGTTATGCCTGTTTCCTAGATTTACGCACCATTTGTAGATTGCATAAGCTGCGCAACAATTCGCAAAATCTCTCTCACCTCTTCGACATAATACAGAGAAGACTCAATGTTACAGAGATGCTGAAGCCAATTTCACGAAACTTCAATGTTGCGTACGCAACATTTTATTGCGTTACTAACGCAATATTTTCCTGCCTTTAGTTGCACAAGTTATGCCTGTTTCCTACATGTATGCAACATTTGTAGATTGCATAAGTTGCGCAACATTTCGTAAAATCTCTCACCTCTTCGACATAATACAGAGAAGACTCAATGTTACAGAGATGATGCAGGCCGATTTACGCAACATTTTGTTGTGTAACTTACGCAACATTTTTCTGCCTTAAGTTCCACAACTTATGCCTGTTTCGTAGATTTACGCAACATTTTGTGCGTTACATAAGATACGCAACATTTCGTAAAATCGGCTGCAGATCAGAAGACATCACAATCTTACAAGATAACAGCCAGTCTATGGATCGATATGTCAAATAAAGGCCAGAAGCACTTGAGTTGCCTCAGCCAAGAAATCCACGTCCTGATCAAAGTTCAACAATTCCGTCCACTGCAATGACCTAAGATGCTCCCGGGAAATCTTCTGCAACTAATTCAGAACTGAGGCGTCAATCCACATAATAGACCTACTTAGGCCGTACCCACGGGTGTGTAATTGTCGCTGAATCTACAATGTACCACTTCAATTCAGCGTCAGTCGGTTTGTTTGGGGAGTACTTTAAAGCAGGCTGTGGCAACATCACCATCCACTGAGGGTACCTCAACTCCTGGTGTATAGGCTGTACCTATTATCAAGAATGTAAGCCAAGTCTACTACTATAAAGTAGCAATATTCGTCAATTACAGATGATGCATGCATGCATGACTTAAAGGCTAACCCGACAGTTTCAGGGCGTCAGAAAAGTCGTTCTTCGGTCACAATTAATGTGGGACTTTGTGATGTAATACCTATCAAGTTGATCTCACCACTGGTTTTGAAATCCGACTAGATCTACCAAGAATGCATTACGACCCATCAAACACTGCAAAGAATAATGTATACTGTCAACATTTTCGGTATTACAAACTCCGTCGGTAACATGTTACCCAGTTAGGGCAACACACCTGGGCAACATGACTTTGGGCCCTGTTGTACACTAGCAACATTTGGTCAACATTGTTACCGAGATGTTGCTGAGATGTTGTTGAAACAATGAGTGGGAATGAGCATTTGGATGCTCTTTTTGGTTTTGTCCTTGTAGGCTTACTATTTGCATGTGACATCCAAAACTAGGGGTACATGCTACCCATAACTCGATTAGCTTTTTTCCATTGTATTTAGACAGCTCCATGGCATCTGCTATTTTGTCCAAATCACATGATCACACTAGGTCAGGTGACCTAGAACCCACTCCATGATTGGTTGATGTCGGCGAAATAAATGCATTTCCATTCTTTCGTCAACATCTGAGCGACAGTTGGGCGACATGTTGCCCAACTCGTTTTGCTTTGTGTACACTGACATTTCCAGCAACAATTGGTACCTGAGCAACATGTTACCGAGATTGTTACCGAAAATGTTGACAGTGTACACTCTGCTTAAGCCGCAAATACACATTTCCTGAGCGACTGGGGATGCAGGATTTTGTAAGACAAAGTACAAGTACACAGCCGACGAACTGTAGGCCTAGGCCTACCTCTCCTGGGGACTAGATGGCCCCACTTATTAAGCAAAGTCCAGATAATGTTGCTTCGTTACAAACAGCTTTTTTGAATTGGGCTGAAGTTGGTTCATTTAGCTATAGGCCTACTCCACAATACAGGGAGTTTAGCAAAGACAATCGACAATGAATCAAGTAAGATGTTGACACAATCCACTCAAACATTGGAGAGAGAAAATCTAAACTAACTTATCCCGTAGACCTAGGTAGGATCATACTTTGGTAAGAAACCAAAACAGAAATTTTCACAGATTTACGTATAACTTACAAGGTATGAAGATGGTGGTGGTAGAAACAAACCGTTAAAATTGTTCCGCCTGAAATGGTGTATTTATCCAGAAATTAGTAAAACAACGACCGAAAATCTTGTTGCTCTTTTAAAAGATCAAAAATAAAAGAGAAAAGATTAAAGAAATACTATGGCTGTTTTTTTTTCACTGTTTTCTCGAAAAATTGACACCGTATGGGACTAAAATTTTTACAGATGACTGTTACTGTATCTGTCTTGATATTTTTGCCCATGAATCTGTATTTCTTTGATAAAAACCAAAGTATGATACTACCTTTAATAATACATCGCATTTACAACACAATTGAGCAGCCTCTCTGGCCCCTGATAATGCTCTTCAATATGATCAGTATCATCGGGAAAATCCTCCTGTCTCCCCCAAGGGAGAATCAGTTTGCAGTCGGGACGATCAAACAAGGAAGGAATCCTGCCAGGGCGCCGTTTGTTACACGATGCGGATTCGCCACGCATTATTGTAATATCATAGCCCTAGGAATTTCCACACAATACGCTACAAAGGGTTTCATGATTTGAAGATCAATGCACCGAAATCCATCAGGAATTAACCAGCGAGAAATTAACTTGTAAAAGTTTATCAAATTTGACCGTGTCAATTTTTGGAGGGGGTGGGGACATTGCAACCAATGAGTGAGTCTTTCAGCCAATCACTCACCACATCTTGCCAGCATCCCAGGTAATTCGTTTGGAGGAATTTTAGTACATTACACAGTCATTGCCCTTGTAGTGGTTTGGTCTGAACCCTTCTATGCATGGGTACATTCGTTTAGCTAACACGGGTCAGCCCTAATTACTGGGAATGGTCGTGTTTTACGGCACAAAACAAGCCAGAGAATAGGACGAGGTTTACTGGTGTCGACCCGGTGAAGCTAAACGAATGCACCAAATATGAGTAGAGGGGATCCATACGCTAGAGGACAGCAGACATAATTGTTCTTATATTCATTGATGAATGCACAGAACAAATTAATGGGAAAAATCACAAGTTGGCCTCATGGCCTACAACTTTTTTCGCTCAACTTCTTCTAAACTTGCAGCTTTTAGGAAGCAATCCACGCAGCTATATAAACCACGGTACCACTTTAATGGCCCAAATCTACAGGAAATGCCCGTTGGCATTGTAGACACTTCTCCCAAACAATCGGAAGCCACGAGACACGTCATGCCTTCTTTAATGTCATCTACACTTGATGAGACGACACCACGATAGACGCTGGCCAAGTTGTTTGCCTGTTTGTCTAAGGTCTAAGAGACGATCGAGACCTACACACGTCAGGTACACAACGGATGTCCCCGGGGACAAAACATCTGAACGCGGCAGAAGACGACCCGCTACGGCGTACTGAGCCAAGAATTACCGGTCTCACGTACCGGTCTTCCAACTGCAATTACCCAAACCATGCTCAAATCAGGTTATCGGCTTCCGTGGTATGGGGCCTACTGCTGCGCCAGCCAACTAAGCCTAATCATCGGTTCGGGTGAAAATAATCAAACAGTTCCGGTACAACGGGACGGAAGAGACCGCGAGAGCAGCGTGGGTTCATCCAAAGGATTGAGATCGATAAACGTGCCGAAGTGCGTGTTTTGTTTGGGGATGAGTTCAGTTTGAACTATTTTTTTCACGAACACCTGCTGTCACCTAATGGTCCCTGCGCCATCTTTACACATCAATTAGGGGCCGTCCATAAAGTACGTACGCACGAAGGGGGGGGGGGGGGGGGGGGGGGGGTTGGCAGAGCCGTAAATAAAGAGAGTTTGGCCAACTGCGCCATGTTGGGGACCTACGGTGGATGCGCGTACACACGCGTACACAATGGTTTTTTGTCTAATAAACCCCTCAAAAAAGTTCTGACACTCAAGTTTGAGGGATTATATCTTTTTTGAAACGGATCTATGAAGGGTGAAACTGACATCATTGGAAAACTTCTTTATTCCTCTTTACAATGGTGTGCCATTTGTTGTAATCATGAAACCATGGAATGTGCATTTCTCCTGAATAAAGGGCAAAGGCAGATGTGAAATATTGCAGTTGATTGACTCAAAGTTGGTCCCCAACATGGCGCCTTGTAGTCACGTGAGGGCTATTGACCAATCATAAATGAGATGCCTGAAACCGAGTTGGCCAAACTCTCTTTATTTACGGCTCTGGGGGGAGGTTGTTACCGATGCGTACGCCATGCGTACGGGGGGGGGGGGTTCAGGCCAATGCGTACGTACAAACGAAAAAATTGCATAGCCATATCGCGCGAAAAAGAGAGGTAAAAACGAGAAAAAGCACCGGGATTGTTTTGTTTCCCCCCCCCCCCTTTTTTTTCTTTTTCAACATAATAAAAATTAGTAAAATACATCTGTAAATGTATAAAAACCTGTTATACTTAAGTCATTCATTTCAGAATTTGAAAGTGACGTCCCAATAACGGTACCGGCCCGGATTACTGTTACATTTGAATGATGTTAAAGCAAGGGACCACGAGAAGTGAAAACCTACATATGGAATGCGTATGCGTACGGGGGGGGGGGGGCAATGCGTACGCCATGCGTACAGAGCGGAAAGGGGGGTCCAAAAGTCGGCATATCGTGCGTACATACTTTATGGGCGGCCCCTTACAGTAACATCCGCCGAATAGTTCGTTCAAATGGGAGGTGAATGGAATCCATATGTCACGGGCTCGTGATGGGTAAAAAAATTAAACAGCCTTGAATATTCTTATGAGGTGTACTGGCTTCCTTATGAACAAAAGCAGTGTATTCAGTTTCACCTGCTCCATGTAAATTGATTTGTTATAATTAAGTGGAAATTAATTTGACGTCCACAGTAGGCATATGCCTAATCAGGCTACAAGGTCAATGCTAAATGCACCGATTCAGGAAAGGAACGACCAACTAGCCAACCAACAACCAACCAATAGGCCTTATTCACGGTGTATCCATCCAGCATTCGAAGCAGTGCACACCAAACCGAGGCTTGGATTCAAAAAAGTCTGGTACCCGTTTCCTTTTTCGAATTGGTGTTAGCCTATACAAGGAAGGTAGCCAAAATAGATGCGCCATGAAAAGAGCTATTAAAGGGATGGTACAGAATTGGTAAGACAAAATAGGCTACACTTCAAGATCACAGATTCACATAAAACTTACACAGTATAATGGTGATGATAGGAGAAAACATCCCATGAAATGTTTTTGTCTGAAGTGCCGTATTCGTTGACAAAAAAATTAAACTATTTCCGATTGGAATCAATCGCCCTCGAAGCGTTTTATTCATTCGTTGAAATGTGTAAACGGGTTTTCACTATTTTCTCGTGACCCAGATGGCTGATTGATTGACCTCAAACTTCTACAGGTTTGTCAGTTAAGGTATATGATGGATTACATAAATGTGCTTTCACTGTCAGCAACGGTTTTGTCGCAAAAACCAGTTCTGTACCATCCCTTTAAGCAAGGCAACCGATGCCGAAACGTCCAAAGTAAGTTCATATCAGATGTCGCTCCGAATCCTGGAATTATATATCTTCCAATGACCTTAAATTCCATCTTTATGAAAGTTGAGAACTTACGGACGGGTCGTGCATCAATCAACCAATTAGGCTATAGGCCTAAGTCAATCGGTCAAAACGCCAAACAAGCCAACCTCAACGTCAAAACAGACCAACCAATCAATCAACATAATTATCAATACATACATCAATGATATAAAAATGCAATAAATCAAAAAGCAATCATTCTGTCACGTTTATAGTTGATATCAATGTCATTTCTGCCAGGTCATCTCCCATTCTTTCCTCCTTAAGGTACTTCATGCTTTGGTTTTTGTCAAGGAAATGCAGATTCCAAGGGCAACAATGTCAAGAAAGATACAGTAACAGTCAACTGTGAATTTCCAGTCCATACGGTGCCAACTTTTTTTTTATAAATCAATAAAAAACGCTAACTAGTGAGTTTAAATCTTTTCACGTAATTTTTGAACTCCCGACGATAAAAGTTGTGTTATTTTCTGGATAAATACAGCATTTCATCAGGCAGACAAATGTTAAAGGTATGTTTCTACCATGATCTTTATACCCTGCAAGTTGTAGGTGAATCTGTAAGATTTGTTTCGGTATGCTATCAAAGTATGATACATTGAAACACCTTTTCACCACGATCACAAGATTATGATCTTCATGGGGTTCAAGACAAGTGTGTCTGTCTTGCGGACGGTGCAGTAACAATATTACTCGAGAATATAAGTATAACGTACGATGCAAGTTTACTAACATGGAGGACAAACGGCAATCGTGTTGGTTGTCACTTCATGCCAAGCATCACACTGATCGGTTGGCGAGAATTTGCAATTCAAGCGATTAGTAGGTCAAGGAGTAGTGGTAGGGCAATGCGTACCTACTCGACTTAAAGAAGTTCCTGTACGGTATCTTTGATTCAGGCACTTCGATGATGAAACTGTCGTTATAAGGCATTCAGTGTACCTCATCATAATTTCCCTGTGGTCTCGGAAGCTGCGTTATTGCACGGGATGACGCGGCTCACACGGCAGCTGGTCAAGCAAGACTGTATTTTGATGACACCGCGAGCTCTATTTACAAC